>CM046660.1:48010970-48247339 GCA_025594165.1 Tamias sibiricus
GGTTGATTGAATATACTTCCACTTTCAGACACACATTCAGACATGCATTAAGAACACAGCCGCCCACAGTCACCCTGGCTGCAGTTTCACATGGCTTCTGTGCCAGGCAGATGGCAGAATAGGGCTCACCTTAGCTACGAGAGATAACAGAGGGATAGTGTCCGCAAAAGCAGTCTCTCCTGCCTGGATGGGAAACACAATGGAAGAGTGAACTCCCAGGCATGGGAGAGCCCTTGCTTAAACCCAGAGAAGACATTTTTGTTGGTCAACCCCTCTTCTTTTGCAAACACAGCCCCAATTTCTCATGGGGAAATTAATAACCTTTCCCTGGTAATCAGCCAAGTGGTTTAGATATAATTAACCCCAACCCCAGTTGCAGAGAAGGATCCTAATTGACTTAAAAACAGTGACCCACTCCTTGATTACAGTGATTTGTTTAAAATGGGTACTTCAGCCAGGCACAGTGGTGCGCGCCTATAATCCCAGCAGCTCAGGAGGTTGAGGCAGGAGGATCTCCATTTCAAAGCCAGCCTTAGCAAAGGCAAGGTGCTAAGCAACTCAGTGAGACCCTATCTGTAAATAAAATATAAAATAGGGCTGGGGATGTGGCTCAATGTTCAAATGCCTCTGAGTGGGTCCCCCCAAAAAAAAATCCAAAATAAAATAAAACAAAATGGGTACTTCAAACCAATAGGATGCAAGGAAAGGATTATAGGGGTTTCTAAGAAAGAAAAGTTCTCCTTGGAGGAAGTTTGCAAATAAGGAAGAATGTAGCCTCCGGAGTGCCTGGCAGATGTTGTGCAACCACAAGGAAGAGTTTGCCTGAAATTTAAATCAGTGCTGAGGAAGTTGAGATTCTAACTGAAGAGTTAGTGTCCACTCAGGGAGTAGAAATCCCACTGAAGACCACTTATCCAGGAAGGGAGACCACTTATCCAGGAAGGGAGATGCTGTGCCTCAAGTGATGGGATTAGGAGAGACAGACAAGTTTGGTTCAGTGTGCGCTTGCCCCATCATTTCCATTTCCTTTCTACAAAATGAGGATGTTGGATTTGGTGAGATTTTGAGGCCCGTCTAGTTTCAGTATTCTGCACGTTTTTGTTTCTGTAGAAAACACACGGATGGGCTGGGTTGTGGCTCAGCGGTTAGAGCGCTCACCTAGCACATGCACGGCCCAAGTTCGATCCTCAGCACCATGTAAAAATAAAGGCATTGTGTTCAACTAAAACAAATAAATAAATATTTAAAAAAAAAACACAGGCTTCGGACACACAGGCTTTAGGATTGTGTGTGTGTGTACATGCATGTGTGCGTGCGTGTGTGAGTGTGTGTTTTGTTGGATTGAATGCAGGACTTCTTGCATGCTAGGCAAGTGGTCTACCACAGAGTCACAAAGCATGGGCTTTGGAGGGCTGGGGTTGTGGCTCAGTGGTAGAGCGTTTGCCTAGCACGTGTGAGGTCCTGGGTTCGATCCTCAGCACCACATGTAAATAAATAAAATAAAGGATTGTGTCCAACTACAAAGCATAGGCTTTGGAATTCTGTTACAGGCCTGGGGCCCTCTGGAAACAGGCAGCATGAAGACCCACTTTTTTTTTTTTTTTTTGTAGGAGGGATTGAACCCAGGGGTGCTTAACCACTGAACCACATCCCCAGCCCTTTTACTATATTTATTTAGAAACAAGGTCTTTTAAAAAAAAGTCAAATTGCATGTTTTATTTATTTATTTTCATGTGGTATGGAGGATCAAGCCCAGGCAAGCACTCTACCAATGAGCTACAACCCTAGCCCCAAGAGGCAGGGTTTGCTGAGTTGCTTACGGCCTCACTAAGTTGCTGAGGCTGGCTTTGAACATGCAATCCTCCTGCTTCAGTCTCCCAAGTCACTGGGATTCTAGGCATGGGCCACTATGCAGGGCTCAAACCCCAATTCTTGCACTCAAATTAGAAAGATTTCAGATAGGCTCAGAGGAACAGGCATGAGTTTATTAGTAGGAATGGGAAAGGGACAAGGGGACACTCTTAAGGGAGAGAGTGGGTCCTCTCAGAGAGTACAGAGACAGCGTGCCTCTCCTGCACAGTTTTATTGGGAATCCCAGAGAAGTTTCCAGTGAGTGCTGTCAGGGCCCACCTCTTGAGTTTTGACAGCAGGATGACATCAGACGTTCAAGTCTTGGCTCATGCTAACTGGCTCTAATTGGATTCTTAACCAATAAATTCATACAGATTTTATTCTTAGGAGAAATTATCCTTTTCCCCTGGGTTTCGGGATCTGTTCTGTGAAAAGGATGACAAAAGTCTTCTTCCTGCAGTGTCACTTGGGTTCCTCCTATGGACATTTTTTACGGGCCTGTATTTCTCCTGCAGATAATAGATAGATTGCTGAGGAATGTAACATATCCTGTTTGTCTAAGCCAGGCAGGGCTGCAGGCAAATTGCTTCTTGGGAAAAAAAATCACGTGGGGATCATCACAGTGGGCCCATTTTATAGAATTATTCCCTTAACCTCATGCTCCCACCATTTGCACCTGTCTGTCCCTTATCAATTCCACATACCTGAGGCCAAATTCTGATAATATCCTATGCAACCTCAACCAAATTACTTAATCTCTCTGAGCCTCAGTTTCTTCAGCTATAAAGTAGGATATCTATCATACTGCACAGTGATTTTTTTGAGGACTAAATGAATTACTGTATATCCAGTTGTTGGCATAGTGCTTGGAATGTGCTACATCTACACTTCTCCATAAATGCAGAATGAAGGGTTTATAACCAATGGACAGTGGGCCAAGTCTGGCCCCTGCCTTTGTAAATAAAGTTTGTTTGTTTATCTATTTGTTTGTTTTGTGTGTGGCACTGGGAATCAACACAGGGTGTTCTACCACTGAGCTACATCCCCAGCCCTTTTTATTTTTTTATTTTGAGACAGTGTCTTGCTAAGTTGCTAAGGGCCTCACTAAGTTGCTGAGGCTGGCTTTGAATTTGCAATCCTCCTGCCTCAGCCTCCTGAGCTGCTGGGATTACAGGTCTACGCCATGAGACCAAACACTTGAGACAGCTTCTTGCTAGGTTTCCCAGGCTGGCCTCAAACTTGAGATCCTCCTGCCTCAGCCTCCCTAGTCAGTGAGATTACAGATAAGCATCACCACACCTGTCCAGGGTAAAGTTTTGATAAAACACAAAAATGTTCTTCGCTTATGTGTTGTCTAAGGCTGCTATTCAGCCACAAAGGAATGGTTGATCGCTGTGACAACAAAAGTGGGGGTTGCCTTTGCTGTGAGAGACGCTCACCTCTGCATGTGCAGATCTGTATACCCTATAAATCCATCTGGTCCTTTACAGAACAAGCTTGCTGACCCTTAATGTAGAACATAAAGCCTTGAAGTAGTTCAAGGAATTTCAAGCATGAGTCAGGATACAGGAGAAATGTTGCAAAGATCCTGAAGGAACTTATTGATGCCCTTCAGGACTTTTAAAATGACAGAAGTCTTGTGACCTTCATTCTGAGCCTGGTGTCCACTCTTTGAGTAGAATGCCAAAGCAACAAAAAAATCCCAGCAAAAACGGTTTTCAAGGATTCAGACTTGCCCTAGCACTGGAGGAAAGGGACCAGAGGAGGTAACCTTTCTAGACACACTCATACATGCAAGCGCACATGCACGTGCAGACACACACACACACACACACACACACACACACACACAATGGCTCAAGGAAGTGACCAAAAATATTTTTTAAGTACACAGAAAAAAAAATTACTGGAGATACGGGGGAAAAAAAAGTAAATGGTACAATAGGTCTCAGGTTCTCTTTCTGTGTTTCTTTTTATTTTTTTGTACTGGGGATTGAACCCAGGGACACTCTACCACTGAGATACACCTCCAGCTCTTTTTATTTTTTCATTTTGAGATAGGGCCTCCATAAGTTTCTGAGGCTCACCTTGAACTTTCAATCCTGTGCTTCAGCCTCCCCAAGTCACTTGGATTACAGGCACGTGCCACAGAGCCCTGCTCAGGTTCTGTCCTTATGGAAGAAGAAACAGCTTCCTTTGAAGCAGCAGAATCTTTGTGGGGCATGGCATGTAGAGGGATGATTACCAGCACTGGTTGGTCTTGGGATGCCTGGGTGGCCATGGCATTGACCATTTGGAACTGAGCTTCATGCCATAAGCATGCTTCCTGACCCAGTGTACACAGCCATTTATGCTTTTCTCTGTACATGGGACTATCTGAACAAATGGCCTGCTCCTCGGATTCACCTATTGCTCTTCTAGGTGGTACAGTCCACGGAAACCCACTGCGACTGTCAAGGGCTGCAAGTTGACCCAGTACAATTTGCAGCCCTCAGAGCTGTTGGGCAGTCTTAATAAGAGATATATAATCATTGGCATCTCAGCTTCCTTTCCTAAATAGATAATAAGAGGTTCACATGCTACTGAGCAATGATTTTTTTTTCTTTTTTCTTTTTGGTACTGGGGATTGAACTCAGGGGCATTCAACCACTGAGCCACATCCCAGCCCTATTTTGTATTTTATTTAGAAACAGGGTTTCACTGAGTTGCTTAGTGCCTCACCATTGTTGAGGCTGGTTTTGAACTCACAATCCTCCTGCCTCAGCCTCCCGAGCTGCTGGGATTACAAGCATGCGCCACTGCACCTGGCATAATACACCTTGTTGGGATGTGTGTTGGGGTCATGAGCTCCATATGAGTGACAAAATCCCTTCTACATAGTTTTGCTCTGTGAAACAAGTTCACCTTTGTGCATCTTATTTTCTTCCCAGAACTCAGGCTGGGGACTCTTACTGCACCCTACTGGAGAAATGTCCACCCTCTTTCTCCTTCATTCCTTTGCTTTCTTCCCCTCTCTCTTGTACACATGAAAACAGAAATACATAAGCTTCTTAGGGCCACAGTGTTCTTTAACATGTTAACCTTTTTAGTCCTTTCCACTCTCTTATGAAATCGATAATATTATGATCCCTGTTTTGCAGATGAGGAAACTGAGGCACAAGTCATTAGGTCATTTGTCTAAAGCCACATGGTTGGTCAGTGTCAAGAGTGATGTTCAGGGCTGGGGCTGTAGCTCAGTGGCAGAGCGCTCGCCTAGCATGTGTGAGGCACTGGGTTCGATCCTTAGCACCACATAAAAATGAAACAAATAAAATAAAGGCATGCTGTCCATCTACAACTACAAAAAAATTAAAATAAAAAAAAATAAAGAGTGATATTCAATCCCAGGCTCTCTCTGGTTCATAGCCACTGTGGTTTTCTGCTTCTCTGGACAGCGCATGCGCACACACACACACACACACACACACACGTGCACACCCAAGTGCATCTGATCCTCATTGATCTGGATCAGTTGCTGGAATGTGGTCCAGTAGGGTGTGACCTGGGCTTCTGGGGTTGCACGGATGCCTCTGCTGGTCTTGAGAATGCCCCTTCCTGCTGGCCTCTGCTCCTAACCCGGTTGTCTGTGCCTCCCTGATGGCAGTTCTCGGCCCTTTCCAATGATTACACATCATTGCCCTAATCTTGGCTCTACCCGGATCCATGGCTTACCCTTGGGTGCTTCCTTTGCTCAGGAGCTGGTTGGCTCCCTGGGTGTGAGTTCTTTATCAATGAAGACAGAGAGAGGCTTGGTGGTGTGGACTGGGACCACCAGTCCTGCCATAGGAACCTGAATGAGAGAAAATGGGTAGCTGAACAGTGTTCTCACTTCTGAACTAGGAACTCAGTGCACAAAGTCAGAGGGGATCCTGCCTTCAAACCTGGAGAGTATCGCAAAGCATTTACCCCAACTTCCCCATTTTACAGATGAGGAAACTGAGGGTGAGAGAGGCAGTGTGGTTTCCCCTACACCCCACAGACTCACAGCAGTGCCCCAGGCAAGTCTCAGGTCCTCTTTTCCAAATCAAGCCATTCTCATACAGCTGCCTCCAGCACCATGTGAGGATCTGGCTTTCCCTAGAACAGTCTTTCTTATTAAACATACTGACAAGGAGCAATGATATCTCTCATTTTGTTTCAGTCATAGACTATCAACACCTGTAAGGTCAGTAATTTTTTTTTTTTTAAACCAGGGATTGAACCCAGGGGCACTTAATCACTGAGCCACATTCCCAGCCCCTTTTATTTTTTTATTTTTGTGACAGGCTCTCACCATGTTGCTTAGGGCCTCGCTAAATTGCTGAAGCTGGCTTTGAACTTGGGATCCTCCTACCACAGCTTCCCAAGCTGCTGGGATTACAGGCATGTGCCACAGCTCCTGGCTAGGGCAGTGATTTTAAGTGTGGTGCTCACACCAGTAGGTGGGATGTGAGATGTTTCAGGTGATACCCGCTTTTTAATTTCAAGAGTAATATATTTATGTAAATGAGCAGTAGAAAAGTGTAAAGTAGATACCAAATCTTATAGTTTGTTACATTTGCATGTGATTGCTTAAGAAGATGCTCAGTTGGGCTGGGGTTGTGGCTCACTGGTGGAGCGCTCGCCTAGCACGTGCGTGGCCCGGGTTCGATCTTCAGCACCATGTAAGAATAAAGGCATTGTGTACAACTAAAACAAATAAATATATATTTTTTAAAATATGTTCAATAAATAAAAATATATTCAGTAAGCAATAGCATGCTGATTTGTGGATTGAAAAAAAAAAAAAAAAAGACCATAGTATGCAGATACCTGAAGTCTGGGATCTGCTGTTCTGGAGACTATCAACAATTTAGGGGGGGCTGGGGTTGTGGCTTAGCGGTAGAGCACTCACCTAGCACGTCTGCAGCCTGGGTTCCATCTTCAACACCATGTCAAAATATAAACACATTGTGTACAACTAAAAGTAAATAAATAAATATTTTAAAACGAAACAGTTTAGGGAAAGAGGTTTAAACCAGGGGCTGGTGTATAATACAAAGACACCTGTCTCCAATTACCAAAGAAATACAATATAAAAGCATGAGAAGATACAATTTTTCGCCTTGCAGATTGGCAAAGATTATAAAGTGTGTTCTCACCTTGGCAGCGCATATGCTAAATTTAGAATAACACAGAGTATTATCATGGTCTCTGGGCGTGGGTGACATGTAAATAATGACAAATCCTGTGAGAATGTACGTGAGTAACCAAGTTAGTGCTACTGAAAACAGGGGCTCTTTTTTTTAGCAGGAAAAAGGAGAGGGGGGAAAAGTGAGATCACTGAAATTAAGTGAAAATTCTACTGTCTCGAATACTCATTGGAAAACACACCATAGATTCATGATATAGTTTAAATAAATGTATTTCCTACTCACTGAAAAAAAAATAATGAACAGACTAATAAACAACATAGAAGAAATAAGCACCTATAGGGGCTGGGGATATAGCTCAGTTGGTAGAGTGCTTGCCTCACATGCACAAAGCCCTGGATTCAATCCCCAGAACCAAAATAATAATAATAATAATAATAATAATAATAATTTTTTTAAAAAAGCACCTCTAAGGGGCTGGGATTGTGGCTCAGCGGTAGAGCGCTCGCCTAGCACGTGCGCAGCCTGGGTTCGATCCTCAGCACCACGTACAAATAAACCCATTGTGTACAACTAAGCAAATAAATAAATATTTTTTAAAAAAAGAACAAAAGAATATAACTATTAAAAAAAAAAAAGCACCTCTAATACAATATCCTGATTTGCAGCACTGAATATGGACCCAGGAGCACTCTACCACTGAGCCACATTCCCAGCTCTCCCACCCCCTGACTTATTTTTTCTTTTAAACGAGGTATTTTTAAGTTGCCAAACTGATCTCAAACTTGAGATTCTCCTGCTTCAACCTTCTGAGAAGCTGAGATTACAGTAAGGGCACACAGCACTGTGCCCTATCAGTATATAAAATTTTCTACTGCCGGGCGCGGTGGCGCACGCCTGTAATCCCAGCACTTTGGAAGGCTGAGGCAGGAGGATCGCAAGTTCAAAGCCAGCCTCAGCAATGGTGAGGCACTTAGCAACTCAGTGAGACCCTGTCTCTAAATAAAATACAAAAATGGGCTGGGGATGTGGCCCAGTGGTCGAGTGCCCCTGAGTTCAATCCCTGGTACCACAAAAAAAAAAAAAAAAAAAAAAAAAAAAAAAAAAAAAATTCTACAATAATTTTTTTCCAGTATTGGGGATCAAACCCAGGGTCTCATGCAAGGTAGACATGTACTGTACCACATGTACACCCCCAACCTCTACAACAACAACAACTTTAAATTGAAAACATCCAATGTTGACAGGGATCTGGAGAATGGTCTCTCTCACACACTGCTTATCAGAGCACAAATTGGTCCAGTTTTTAGATGGTAACTTAGCAGTATCTGTCCAGATGTCAGCACACATACGCTTTGACTCAGGAATTCCATTTTGGGGAATGTAACCTAAAGAAACATTTACAAGGATGATTCCTACAACAGTCTTATTGATAGCAGAAAAACTGCAAGCGACTCAATGTTCATCAATAGAGGATATTTAAATAAATCATTGCTAGTACTATCAGGGGACAGAGAATGCCTGCAACATTGGTCAATAGGGGATGTAAATAAACTATGGTACATCTATAGAATGGAATACTGTGAAGCTGAAAAGAAAGGAGGGGCTGGAGTTGTGGCTCAGTGGTTGAGAGCTTGCCTGGCATGTGTGAAGTCCTGGGTTTGATCCTTAGCACCACATATAAATAAAACAAGTAAAAACTCCATTGACAACTATAAAACAAAAAATATTAAAAAAAAAAAAAAAGAAGAAGAAGAAGAAGAAGAAAGAGGAGGGGGCTGGGTCTGTAGCTCAGTGGTAGAGCACTTGCCTCACATGTTTGAGGCACGGGGTTCCATCATCAGCACCACATAAAAATAAAGATACTGTGTGTTCATCTACAACTAAAAATATATTTTTTTAAAAAAAGAAGAAAGAAAGAGGAGGATCCACACCCATGGTATAATAAAAGATAAATATTTGGTCTTATCCTTAGTTCAGGGCACAGAGTTCCTAAAATCCTTGGAATTTACTGTCCATTGTATGTTAATGAGATGACTCAGTGCTATGACGCTAGTTAGCTTTTTTTAATTTTAATTATTTTTAATTTAAAAAACTTTGTTGTTTTTAGGTATATTACAATAGGGTACACATATTGTACATACATGGTGTGCAACCCATTACAATTTTGATCCCATTCTTGTGGGTGCTAGTTAGCTACTGGATGGGGATAGAAACACCAACCAGGAGATTAGAGGGTTAGAATTTTTAGGGTTCCCAACCCCCACCCCTGTACACCTCTACCTCCACAGAGCAGAGGGGGCCCAAAATTGTGTCAATCACCAATGGTCAATGATTAAATCAATCATGCCTACATAATGAAATATTCATAAAAATCCTTAAACAAAGCAGTTCAGAGCGCTCCTGCATTGGTGGACACATCCAGGAGGTTGACACTCCTGCTCCATTGGGACAGAAGCTGCTGTGCTCAGGATCCTTCCAGACCTGGTCTAAGGTACCAGATTGCTCATTTATATCCTTTGTAATAAACCAAAATCTTTAATATAGTGTTTTCCTGAGTCCTGTGAGTTCTTCTAGTGAATTATTAATCCTGTCAGGGAGGGTTGTCAGAGTTCCAAATTTTCAGTCTGCTGGCAGAACTGTGGGTGGTACCCTGAGCACAGCATTTGCAGCTGACACCTGAAGTTTATCAAAAGGCAAAGATTTAGGGCTGGGAATATAGCTCAGTTGATAGAGTGCTTGCCTTGCATACACAAGGCTGTGGGTTCAATCCCCAGCACCACACACACACACAAAGGGCAAAGATTTAGAAATAGTCAAAACAATTTTTAAAAAGTAGGATGATTAGAAGACTTACACTACCTGTTATGGTTCGAATCTTTAATATCTCACCAAAAGTTCCTGTGTTAGGCAATGCAGAATGCAGAAGTGAAATGATAACACTATAATCAGTGGATTAATCCATTCTATGGATTAGTAATCTGAGTGGACTACTGGGTGGTAAGTATAGGCAGGTGGGTGTGGCTGGAGGAAATAGGTCATGGGGGCATGATTTGGGCACTGTATCTTGTCCCTGTCTTCTCTCTCTCTGTTTCCTGTCTGCCGTGAGCTGTGCAGCATGTTCTGCCTTATCTCAGGGCCAGAGCAATGGCTGACCATGGACTGAATCTCTGAAACCATGAGTCCAAAATAAACTTTTCTTCCTCTAAATTGTTTTTGTCAGGGATTTTGGTCACAGTGATGAAAGGCTGATTAACACAGTACCTAAATCAAGACCTACCTAAAACTTTAATAATCAAGACTATGGTGTTGCCATGAGGATAGACATGTATGTACATTACTGAGATAGAAGAGGGTCCAGAAATAGATCCACATTTTTATGCTCAATTGATTGTTTTTTTGTACCAGGGATTGAACTTGGGGGCACTCGACCACTGGGCCACATCCCCAGCCCTATTTTGTATTTTATTTAGAGACAGGGTTTCACTGAGTTGCTAAGTGCTTCACCACTTCTGAGGCTGGCTTTGAACTCGTGATTCTCCTGCCTCAGCCTCCCAAGTGCTGGGATTACAGGTGTGTGCCATCATCCATTTTTGTATTTGATTTAGAGGCAGGGTCTCAATGAGTTGCTTAGCACTTCGCTTTTGCTCAGGCTGGCTTTGAACTCGTGATCCTCCTGTCTCAGCCTCCCGAGCTACTGAGATTACAGGCATTTGCCACTGCACCTAGCTGCTCAATTGATTTTTAAAAATATTTTTATTTATTTGCTTTTAGTTGTACACAATGCGTTTTATTTGTACGTGGTGCTGAGGATTGAACCCGGGTCGCCCACGTGCTAGGTGAGCACTCTACCGCTGAGCCACAATCCCAGCCCTCAATTGATTTTTTAAAAATATTTTTTGTTAGTTTTAGGTGGACACAATATCTTTATTTTATTTTTTTATGTAGTGCTGAGGATCGAACCTAGTGCCTCCACCACGGTGCCACTAAAAGTGATTATAGACCCAAACATCAGACCTAAATCTATTAAATTTCTAGAAGAAAATGAGAAAAAAATCTTTGTGATGATAGGTGAGGTAAATATTTTTTAAGTAGAACACATAAAGTTTGAATTATTAAAAATTAATAGAGGGGTTGGGGTTGTAGCTCAATGGTAGAGCGCTCACCTAACACGTGTGTGGCCTGGATTCGATCCTCATCACCACGTAAAAATAAAGGCATTGTGTACAACTAAAACAAATAAACAAATAAATATTTTTTAAAAATTTAATAGAATGTGCTTCATTGCAATAGAAATACTCACTATTTATAAGTCACAGTTAAGAAAATGGAAAGATGGTAAGTCACAGACTAGCAGAAAATTATTTGCAAACCATACCCAGGGAAGGGCATGAGTAAAGAATATAAAGAACTATTACAACTCAATTATAAAAAGGCAACATTCAATAATAAATGGACAAAAGACTTGAACAGAATACTTTTGAAAAGATGATATGGCGCTGGGCGCGGTGGTGCTCGACGGTAATCCCAGCACTTGGGAGGCTGAGGCAGGAGGATCGCGAGTTCAAAGCCACCCTCAGCAATGGTGAGGCACTTAGCAACTCAGTGAGACCCTGTCTCTAATAAAAATATAAAAAAGGGCTGGGACTGTGGCCCAGTGGTCGAGTGCCCCTGAGTTCAATCCCCGGTACCACAAAAAAAAAAAAAAAAAAAAAAAAGAAGAAGAAGAAGGAGAAGAAGAAGAAGAAGAAGAAGAAGAAGAAGAAGAAGAAGAAGAAGAAGAAGAAGAAGATGATGATGATATGGCCAAGAAGTACATAGAAAGATCTTACACATCATTGTGGACTGGGGTGTTATGGCTCGGTGGTAGAGCGCTTGCCTAGCATATGTGAGGCACTGGGTTCAATCCTCAGCACCATATAAATAAAAATAAATAAATAAATAAAATAAGGTGTAAAAAAAAATCTTATACATTATTAATCATTGGGGAAATGCAAACTAAAACCTCAATAAGATAGCTTGACACACTCACTAAAATGGCTAAAATGAAAACTGACCGCAGCAGGTATTGTCAAGGATATAGAGCAATTGGACTCTCATACATTGCCGGTAGCAATCAAAAATGATACTGCCACTAATAATGATAATAATAACAAAATTTTAAAAAATGGTACTGCTAGTTGGGTGCATAGTATATACCTGTAATCCCAGTGACTTGGGAGGCTAAGGCAGCAGGAAAAGCACATTTGAGGTCAGCCTCAGAAATTTAGCGAGACTCTGTCTCAAATAAAAAAATAAAAAAGACTGGAGGTGTGGGTCAGTGGTAAAGCACCTCTGGGTTCAATCACTAGAATCCCCCCACCCTTCCCTCAGCCCCCACCAGAAAAGGTACTAAACCTTTGGAAAATATCATATGGAAGTATCTTAGAAAGTTAAACATAGGGTTGTTGTGGGATCCAGCAATCCCATTTCTTTGAGATAACTGAAAATATGTCAAAGGTAACCAATGATAATCCAAATGCCCATGAACTGGAGAGTAGGTAAATAAATAAACTCTTACAATGGAATACTCCTTAGCAATAAAAAGGAATTATATAACCTCTAATGATTCTTAATCTCATCAAACCACATTTATCTGCAAGATGATGATAAAACTTCTGTCACATTATAATAAATTTTAAATGCCACAAAGTAACATTAAAATGCCTATTCCTTAACGAAGAATGAAATTATGGCATTTGCTGGTAAGTGGATAGGGCTGGAGAATATCATGCTAAGCGAAATAAGCCAATCCCAAAAAAACAAAAGCTGAATGTTTTTTTTCTGATATGCGGATGTTAATTCACAATGGGGGCAAGGGGTGGCTAGGGAAGAATAGTTACTTTAGATTAGGTAGAAGGGAGTGAAGGGAGGGGAGGGGTGTGGGTAAGAAAGATATTAGAATGTATCAAAGTGCATTCTACTGTCATGAATAACTAATTAAAACAAAAAAAAATTTAAATGCTTATTCCTGGGCTGGAGATATAGCTCAGTTGGTAGGGTGCTTGCCTTGCATGCACAAAACCCTGGGTTCAATCCTCAGCGCGCGCGCACACACACACACACACACACACACACAAATAATAATAATAATAATAATAATAATAATAATGCCTATTCCTGATTTGGGGTGGGGGGGAACTAAAGAAAAGAAAATGTAAATACATATAACAAAATAGATGTAACCCAAAAACATTATTCCAAGTGTCAGGAATCAAACACCAAAGACTACATTCGTTCATATAAAATTTTTAGAAAAGATAAAACTGTATTGACAGAAATTCTAGAAAACTATGTTTGCCTGGGTCTGGAAGTTGGGGTAAGAGATTAACTGCAAAACAATGAGGGGATTTTTTTATGTAGGACTGTTCTGTATTGTGATTATTGTAGAGATTACATGACTATTCGCAATTATTAAAATTTAATGAATTGCACACTTAAAGTGAATTTTACTGTATTGTGCCTCAATAAAGCTAGAAGTAAATAAATAAAATCCTGCTGTGGGGCTGAATTCCTGAGATTATGAAAGAATTGAAATTGGAGGAAGTCCAAGTCTGGATGGGTTGAACAGTTCTCCCCAGGTTATTCAAACTGTGGTTAGGAGAACGTTTGTGTTAGAGAACAAAAGCCTGGTAGACTAGGTACTCAAAGGGAGGGGCCTGTTTCCACCTTCAGCACTCAGACGCGGGTCCCACCCCTGCATGACTACCCTTACCCCAGGTCTCCTCCTCCTCTGGCTAATCTGCTTTCAGTCTCTTCCTCCATCCAGTTTTTTCCTATTAAACTCAGGTAACTATGAGGAAAGCAAGGCAGTTCATACTGAAGTGTGAATGACTGATAGCCCCAATCTTGTATTTCTTTAGAGGTTGCTTGTTAATACAGAATAATTCATATATATATTTGCTTTAGTTGTACACAATGTGTTTATTTTTACGTGGATGCTGAGGATTGAACCCGGGCCGCGCTCATGCTAGGCGAGCGCTCTACCACTTGAGCCACAACCCCAGCCCCAGAATAATTCTTTTAAAGGTAGAGTTTCTAGCAGCATGGCCTTCACAGGTGTCTTTCTATTCTGTCCACTGGGTAAGGGTGATTCTTCTTTAAAATGTTTTGAAGCCGGGTGCAGTGGTGCACGCCTGTAATCCCAGCACTTGGGAGGCTGAGGCAGGAGGATTGTGAGTTCAAAGCCAACCTCAGCAATGGTGAGGCACTTTTGGGCTAGAGACTGATTTTGTTCCATACCTGTTATGTGTTAGGACAATTGGAGGTGCCAACTGGCCAGGAGTATCTGATCCTTGACAAGTCATGGATTTGAGACTTAAGGACTTGAGACTTTGAGACTTGAGAAGCTGTGGACTTGAAGAGCCATGGAATTAATTACAATGTAATGAACCCTTCCTGGGTCTGTAGACAGCCATGCCTAACTGGATCTGGGGAAGGGAAGGCATCAGAGAGGAAGTCACAGTGAACTGGGCTTTGACAGGTGAAAAGGGGTCTTGCCAGGTAGAGAAGGAAGCAGCCTGGAGAAGGAAGGCATGAGAAACCAAGGAAGAACAATGAAGCATCCATCATATGTGGTTATATCAGAGAGAGCATAGGGGCACTGGAGGGTGTCACAGTAAGGGAGCTAAAGAAGAGGCTAAGACAAGGACCTGGAGGAAGTTGTAGAAAGCAGGAGTAAGGGAGACTGAGACAGAAAACCAACCAATAGCTCATTATCAGTTGGTTCACACTTGCCTCTGTGAACAACTGGGGCTTCCTGCTGTTGAAGATCCCTGGACAGTCATTTAAGGCATGCCTCAGAAAGACCTTCCAAAGACGGGATTCTGGGACACTTATTAACCAATGCTTTCCACTGACTATAGGATGCCCCTGGGGGGGGGTGTTAATTTCTCTATGGAAAATTCCATCTGGGTTGCACTTGAGAGCCTTGTGACTTTGGGATGTGGAAAAAAACCCTCAGGCTGGAAAAAAAAAAAAATTGGAGAGCAGTAGGGGTGAGTGCTTGAAGAGAGAGAGACATGGTAGCCTATGGGAACTGTCCAGTGAGGCTATAGCAGAAGCCTCAGTTATGCCATGGACAGGTGGAATGGGACACAAAAGGCATCTGCTACAGAGGGGTCACTCAGCTTGGGGGGCCAAAGGGGACAGCCAGCAAAAGAAATTCAGGTAATGATGTTGGAAAAGTAGGCTGGGGTCAGAGGATCCATGGCGGAGAAACCCATATGCAAGGCTACAAAGCTTAAACTTAATTTGCCTGGCTCTGGCACCTAGTAGGTGCTCAACAAATATTTATTGAATGAATAAATGTCAATGACAGATGCACCTGGGTCACACCTTTGCAAAGCTGCTGGGCTTTAGAACTCAGCAGACCAGCTACATGACCTATAACCACTTTGATCTTTCATTTTTCTCTTTCTGAAGTGGCAACAATAATACCTCATTTACGGGGTTGTTGTGAGGGATTCAATGGGATCAAAGATGTATGGCAACTAGAAATATGGACTCAATAATTGTCAGTCACCTTACTCCTGTCCCCATGATAACCCGAAGCCAGGCAATAAAGCTGAACTATCCACCAGCTAGAGACAATGAAGGCTGCTCCTGGGATCTGTTTAGAGAAGATGTATGCTGGCATTTCCAGCTATATTGGCCCTGGTGGAAAAAAATTAGTGGTTTTGGAAACAACTTCCTTGGGCCAAAAGGGAATCACACTACTGCTTTAATTAAAGGACAGAGTTGAAACTACCCTCCCAGGGAACTTACACATTGAGAAATTGATGTTTATAGTCACTTATAATTTTATTTTTCTTTGTGCATTTAAATATACACACTGAAAGATTTCCCAATCAATATGTTATTGACTGGGACCATCCATCACTGCCATGCGGCATTTTTTTCTTCCCTTCTGAAATCTTAACAGAAGCCACAATGCCTATAGACTCCATTTGATGGAATACCCCTGCACTGGCTGGTTGTAAGCATTCACGGGAAGCTCCTCGATCCTCCCCAGTGGACAAAGAAAATTGTGATGGTGCCTGGAGCTTCATCACATGGAGCTAAGGTGGGAGAGAAAGCAGATAGAGAAACTAGATAAAGAATTGAGGAATCACTCAGAATGAAAATTCTAAATTAGTGTATTTAAAAACATATCCATTCTCCCATGTCAGTCTGGCATGAAGACAGATACTGTGAAGATTCACGAATCTTGCCATTGTCGACCAAGTTAGAGAAAAGAAAAAAAGAAACAAAGAAGGAACTGATAGAAAAATAAGCAGTACAGACTTTGGCAAGAAAGAAATTCCAGAGTTGAGAAACCTCTAGGGGAAGCACATCTGCCCCAGTTTGGACTGATAAGCAGCAGGAGGAGCACAGCAGGAATGGGAAGGTGGGGGATGAGTTCATCTCTTATTCATTCATTCACTTTTTTCCTTCAACAATTATCAATCATTTCTACATCACAGTGCCAGCAGCAGCAGCAGGAATACAAAAACTAGCAAAGACAATCCCTGCCCTTGTGCAGTTCTTAGAGGAAATAAAAGTTGTTATTAATAATTATAATAAAATGGAAGGAGAGCAAATTGATAAAGGCATGCACAGGATTCAGAGGTGAAAGAATCAAGAGAGGGAGGGACTAGAAAAGGCTTCTCAGAGGTAGAGGTCCCCAGGCTGCCTGTTGTGTGTGTGGGGAAAACAGGAGCTCCAAGGAAGAGCAAAAGGCACATGTAAAAGAAACCAGGTCTTTGGGGACAGTGTTGTTAGTACGTATAGGAGAAAGAGAAGTGGGTAGAGACCAAACTAGATAGGACCTCCTGTGTCATGCTAAGAGTTTGGACTCCACCCCGTGGGTGATGGGGAGTCACGATTGGTTTTGAGCAAAAAACATTGGCTCCATCTCATTTGTGGTTAAGAAATATCTTCTTCCTTTTAGACTTGAGGGATGAATTGAAGGGGATTGAAAAGTGAGAGTCTGATGGCCTGTGCCCACGGTTAAGTGTGTGGCAAGTGGCTGGAGAGAAGGTCCCCAAGTTTAGCTTCAGAAGATGGGAAGAAGTTGCAGCTGCCAAGTCATCTTAGCCTCTTGAGTATCAATTTCTTCACAAGCAGGAGACGATTTATCAAGGATTCTCTCACCAGGAGGCGGACCCCACCCAGAATCCTGGAGTAGAGGAAAGGCAGGGAAAGTGCAGGGCCGCCAGAAGGGAGAGGGGAAGGGCCAAGTAGGAGTCTCAACCCAGTCCACGGGGAGCCGCTCCCCAGCTCCTTCTTTCCCTCTATAGTGGATTGTCTGAGGCCATAAAGAGGAGGAGGGGAGGGTCCTCTACTAGATTTAGGCCCCTGCAACCATGGTCTGGTTTGGTCGCACGAAAGCTCCCTCAGCTTTGGAGTCACAGGAGTCTCCGAGCAGAACCATTTGGAGCTTATCACCATTGCCTGTTTCTCCGGAGAAGCTCTGGTGAGCAGTGGAGAGATCATTTAAAGGGACTAAAAAACCAAAGTTTTATCCCCAGTTTGGGATTAAGCTGCCGTGTGATCTTGGATAAATTAGTTCAAGGAGCTCATTAAATCCCTGTGCCGGGCAACACCGCGGATCAGCAGACCGCTGCCTTCGACACCTGCCCTCGCCGCCACGCCACATCGCTTTTTCCGAACCTTTTCCTTGTTGGTCCTGGGCGCCAACCTGACTCTGTGCAGGCGAGCCTGCGGAGCGCCGGAGGAGCGGCGGGAGGTTGGCTGGGGCCCAGGGAGCCCCCGCGCGCTCCCTCACCCGGGCTCCCGCCTCCCGCCCGCCGCGCGACCCCGCGCTCGGATGCAGGAAAGGGCGCGGACCGCGTGCTGCGGCGGGAGCTGCGCAGCAAGAGGGGACTGGCGGGTGCGAGCGGGCCCTACTGCGGCCAGCACCTGGTATCGCCAGCGTCTCTGAGGTGGACAGCACCGCAGGCCCGCCCCTCAGTGGCCCTCTCCTGGGCGCCCGGCAGCTCGGGGACGCGCCCGCTGGCTCTGGCCCGGCGCCACCGAGGCTCCGCCCCCGCCACGGCTTTCCCGTAGCCGGAGTCCGTGGGGCGCCGGGCCCAGACGAGCGGCAGCAGACCGCCAGCTCCACGCGTTCTGCCCGGGGCGGGCCCAGGGTCCCCAGGCTCCCGCCTCCGCCGCGGGTGGCTGCTTACGTCAGGGAGGCGAAACCCAGAAGAAGAAGAAAAAGGCACGAGGGCGGAAGGGGAAAAACTTTATTTTTTCTCTTCTTCAGGCGCTGAAGCGAAAGGCTGGCGACTACGCCATCGTGGGCTTCCCTGGGAGAGCCCGGCGCGACCTCAGCCTGCTGTGGCGCAGAGGATCCGGGCCGCGAGGCCCGACGGGGCGCCCAGCATGTGGGACCCGCAGGAGTTTGAACGCCACTGGAAGGCCGAATTCCCCGGGGAGGATGCACCAGTCATGAGGCTGGAGTCGGTGCCGGACATGGAGCGGGAACTGGAGCGCTGCAAACTCAACCTGAAGCGGCTGCAACAGGTGTTGGCCGAGGAGAAGTTCAAAGTCTTATACCTGCAGGCGGCCCTGGCCGGGAAGAAGCTGGACCTAGGCTGCGGGGATCCGGCGGGCGGAGAAGGCGACAGCCCCGTAGCCTCTGCGGAGGAGCTGGCGCCGGCGGGGCCGGAGCGAGCTCCGCCACAGCTAGAGGAAAAGGGCGCAGCGGGTGGGGACCCAGACCCCGCAGGCCCTTCAGGCTCCTCTGGCTCCTCAGGCCCCTCGCGCCCCGACCCTAAGGAGGCGGGAAAGGCCGAGCCTCCCCCTTTCGTGTGCCTAGATCTCCCTACCTGGCCGGTGCCAGCAGAGGGAGGGGGTGCGGTGCGCAGCTTGACTGCCGCCATCCACCAGCAGCTGCTGCAGCCTCGCCTCCTCTTCAGGCCCAGGGAGGACTGCGCGTCCCCGGGCCACGATGGCACTGTTCCTACCGTGCCGGGAAAGGAGCAGTCCTCAGGGACTCGCGCGGGGAGGGGTTCGGAAGAGGGAGAGCCGGACGCTTTGGGCGCGGATGATGGGGGCGACAGCAGTGACCACGACTTTGAGATAGTGGACTTGAACGAGAAATTCGTCCTCGGCCACTTGCTTGTGGCCCCCTGCCGGTTCGGGACCCGCGATGAGATCGAGAAGCCGGCGCGGGCGTGCAGCCCTCACCGCTGGATCCACCTGTTCCCCGGGGGCCGGCGGCAGCAACGCCGGAGCCGAGACCTGGAGCAGCTGGAGGCGGAGGTCAAGGACGGTCGGGCCCAGCTCCCCGCGGAGGATGAGCCTCCCAGGCGCGGGGTCCGTGAGCATTTCCCCCAGTGGGGGCGCAAGAGGTTTCTGTGGGTGCCAGAGCGGGACTCGCCCATTCACAGCTCTCCCGAGAGAGGCAGCGACTGCAGCCACAACAGCTCAGACCACGAGGACGGCTGCTCTGCAGGTAGGCGACTCCTCACTCCCCCAGATCCCTCCACAGTATATCCTCCAATCTACTGGCACTCCTCCCTGGCAGACCTTGGTGGGTGGTCCTGTTAATCTCAGGTACCTGGGAAGAAGGGGGTGAGCTTTACTTGTTGACCTTACAGTCATTTTTGGAACTTTTTATAAAAAGAGTGCAAAGTGAATTTAGGGCTTGGGTGAGTTTGTGAAAATAAGTATGATAGCCATGGCAGGGAGTGGGCTCGGCCTGACCACGGGTGGAACCTTTCACTTCAGGTCTTAGCCTTTCTGTTGTATTGCAATATCAGTTACTACCACCATCCAGCTCCAGCCAAACCTCCACAGATTCACCTGATTCATTTGTGCCAATCTGTTAGTGTTCTACATAAAATCCAGTGGCTCCCCTACTTTCTCCTGGTCCTTGGTGTGGAAGTCTATAAATCTACTGAATTTTCTGAACTTATCTCACATCTTCTCCAACTTTTATCTTGTGACGGGGCTAAATTCACTCTGGGAAAGGTGCATAATGCTCACCAGTTTCCCATTGCTGACTTTTCACTTTCCTAGACAACTACTCTGGGTTTGTTAGCTTCCTAGGAGCCTGGAAGCCTGAGAGGAGAGCAAAGCTTTGGGTTATATAGTTTTCAGCTGGCCTAGTGCCCAGAGATCCTGTCTAGTCCAGAGCCTTTACTTGATAAAGGAGGAAATTGAAGCCCAGAAAGATTAAGTGCTTGCCCAGGTGAACTGAGACCTTTGCTAGGGCCTTCTGTCATCTGTTGTTTCCCCTCACTCTTTTCTGAGGATGGAGCCTGGTCTTAGTCATCTTTGAATCCTCTTTTGGTGGTCCACACAGTGTTCAATAAATATTGGCTGAATAAGTGGATGATTGCATTGGATCGAATGACCACCCAGCTCTTCATAAGACAGGGAGTGGAAATGAGGTAAGGAGTAAAGATCAGATGGGGATGTGGGGTGGCATGTGACTGGCCCTTTGCTGCATCTGGGGACTGTTAGGGTCTCTACAGCCATGTGAAGATAATATATTGGTATCTAGTTGAGTCAAGCCACATCCAGGAACTTAGGATACCTTCCTGCTCAGTAAAGAAAAAAAGAAGAAGGAGAAATCACTGATGCTGGGATTGTTCCAAAATCTCCATTATTAGATCTTATCTGGGTGAGTTTGCATTTGAATGAGAAACTGTCCACTTTGCTAAAAGCACATTTGGAAGGTCCAGCAAGTCATCTGTTTTGAGCAATTACACTTATTCATTAGCAGGGATTGGCTGTTTTTCCCATAGGTAATGGTTTTGCCATCCATGCTAGTAACATTTTTTATGTGCCCCTTTAACTTAAAGCAAGAATATAAAGATTTCATTCTAGTGCCAAGTTCCAAATGCCCTCAATGGAGGCTACCCAAGTGGCTCTAGCTGCTTCTGAGCTGGCTCCAATCCCATCTCCCCCAAGAAATGCCATCAGTCACTCTGTCAGGTGTGCCCAGTGCACTGGAATTTCCCCCAGGAGTGATTTTTATTTCTGTGAGTGGTCTCTCTCCCTAAGATCACTCTAGCACATACAGGCATCTTGATGCAAATTAGAAATTGACAGTGCCTCTGGGCAAATAAATTATAAAAGGTACCCCCTCTGGATAAATTGATGATAATATTCTCCTTCCTCTGGACTAAATACTCCAGCCAGAGCACATCTCTGGCACTCATGGCTTTGACTAGTGCCAGAGCTATATTTCAGGTCCCACACCAGACCCCCTCTGTAGGGCAAGCTAGTGTAGGGGATTCTACAGCTCATGTGGAGGCCTTGCCTTTGGTCTCCCAAACCTCCTCAGTGAGGAAGTGGATAGGGGTGGGTTTGCACATGCATACACATGAGTGCACACATACATGCACATATACTCTTTTTACATACATGTGTACAGTCATGCATGTGTGTGCACATGCACACAGTCTAGGAAAAAGAGCCTTCAAAAATACAGGGGGGAACTGGAGTGAAACAATCAAGGGTAGGGGCTTTCCCACTGCAGGCAACAGCCCACTGAAATCATTGTAGCAGACAGAGAAAGCATTGCAAGGTCTTCTTTGATCACCCTTGGCCTTCCCTGCTTTTTTCCCCCTCCATAGCAGATCATCAAATTACCACCTCAGATGCTATGATTTTGCCTATGGATTGGATTCCTCCCCCACCCCCTCTCTGGTGAAATCAGAGCTGAAAGAGGGCAGGGATTTGGGCCTCTTTTATTCACTGACAGCCCAATATCCTAGAACAGTATCTAACATATATTAAGCATTCCAGACATATTTGTTGAATGTTATATGTCATAGGAATAAAATAGAATAGGAGCTGGTGTTGTAGCTCAGTGCTGGAATGCTTACTAGCATGTGTGAGTCACTGTGTTCGATCCTCAGCACTGCATAAAAATAAATAGGTATTGCGTCCATCTATAACTTAACAATATATTAAAATAGAATAGAAAAACATCAGGGCTTGGGGTGTGGCTCCATAGTAGAGGGCTTGCCTAGAATGCACAATACACAGGGTTCAATCCCTAGCACACACCCAGAGAGAGAGAAAGAGAGAGAGAGAGAGAGAGAGAGAAGGGAGGGGAATGGGCAGGGGGAGAAAGAGAGGGAGAGAGACAAGAAGGAAAGAGAGAAAAGAAGAAAACATTAAAGTGCATTGCACATGGTAGTGGTGAATATTATGCTAGTTTAAAACTCTTATTTTAAGTATATATGTGTGAGTATACAAACACTGGTTAAGACCATGATCTCAGACTCATGATGCTTACGTGACCTTGGAAGAGTTATTTGAATTTTTTTGTGGCTTGTTTTCCTCATCTGTAAAATGGGGCTGATAAATATTGCTTATGCCATACTGTTGATATGGGGATTCGGCAGGATATTATCTCTAACCAGATCTGAACAGGTCCTGGCACATAGCAGCCATGAATATCAACTAACACTGCGATGGGGGTTTTGTTTTGTTTTTTCTTTTCTTTCTTTTTTTTTTTTTTTTTTTTTTTTTAGTTGACTCTTCAAAGCTTCCTACTTCCAGATCATTTGGGATCAAAGATGGTTTGGTTGTCTATAACATATGGGGTTTTTAAAAATATTTATTTATTTGCTTTAGTTGTACACAATGCCTTTATTTTTATGTGGTGCTGAGGATCAAACCCGGGCTGCGCACGCGCTAGGCGAGTGCTCTACCGCTGAGCCACAACCCCAGCCCAACATGTGTTTTTTAACATATTTTTTTCTCTAGCACTACTCTTGCTCTTTGTAGAACCTCCCAGGAAGAAGGAGAGGCAGTAGTAATCTTGGTTTATGAGGTTCTTTGATTGGATTGGTCCTCATACTATTTTCTCTCTGTGCCAATGATCACACCCAGTATCTGTACCCAGAGGACTTAACTGAAGGGCAGGTTTTATTGGCAATAACAGGCTTTGCCTAGGTCTCAGGGTTTCAAGGACGGCGAGTATACAAGACCTTATATGAAAAGGCTCAAAGGCAAAGTGTTCCCCTTCTTGGAAAAGGGTCATTTTATTTTAAATAAGGGGCAGATCCCTAAACCAAGACACATTTGAGGGCTCTTTGCACACATGATGGAAAAATAATAGTCTAAATAAAGTTAGAAGGCCAGTTTGTTTAGTGTCTTTCTTTTAGCATCTTTTTTTAATGTTTTCTTTTTATTTTAATACTTTTATTTTATTTATTTATTTTTATGTGGTTCTGAGGATCGAACCCAGGGCCGCTAGGTGAGAGCCCTACTGCTGAGCCACAAACCCAGCCCTTTTAGCATCTTTTTAAAAATATTTATTTATTTTATTGTTGTACACAATACCTTTATTTTACGTGGTGCTGAGGATCGAACCTGGGCCGCGCACATGTGAGTGCTATACCGCTGAGCCACAACCCCAGCCCTACCTTTTAGCATCTTGATAAATGAAAAAGACTAGGCCATGCTGGCTTGGTTAAGATTGGGGGATGATGCTGGTGATGTTAATGGGGGACACAAGCGGGCAGAGCCAGGATAACTGTGTCATGTCATGTGTGCTATGAAGTCAGACCTGCCTCTGTGTCTTGGCTCTGACCCTTACTAGGTGTGAAGCCGTGGATAAGCCACACTGGCCTTTTCCAAACCTCTGTCTCCATCCCTCAGGTGGGAATAGTAAGAATAGTGAACACTTACCTGAGGGTTTACTTTTGCCAGCTCCTGTTCTGAGCACTTTATCCATATTAATTCATTTATGCTACGGAACTTCAGGGAACAGGCCCTACTATTATTTCCATTTTTACATATAAGAATTATGAGGCCTGGAAAGCTTAAATAGTGCTGCTGAAAGTCACCCAGCCTATAAAAGGATTACTAAGGATTTGAATCTAGGCAGTCTGGATCCCAAGTCTATGCTTTCAAACACCAAGCTATATTGTCTCAGATATTGCTATCTACCACCAAAACTAGTTAAGAAGATTAAATACAAGAAAATAGCCACACACAGTGGCATTTGCCTGTAATTCCAGCTACTTGGGAGGCTGAGGCAGGAGGATCACAAGCTCAAGGCCAGCCAGCCTAGGCATCTTAGCAAGACCCTGTCTGAAAGAAACCGAAAGAGGAGGACTGGGGATATAGCTCAGTGGTACAGCGCCCTTACTTTCAACCTCCAGTACTGCAAAATAAACAAACAAATGAACGAATACATATAAGAAAATATTTAAAGAGTTTAACAGAGCACCTGGCTCATAGTGACCATGAAGTGCATACGTGTGTGTGTGCATTATTATATAGTTCTTTATTACTAAAATCCCAGAAAGCCTGAGACCATCTGCTGCTGGGATCACCCATCAGGGATGTTGCCCATCTATAGGGCTTCGGAGTGGACTCAGCCTCACAGGTAGCAGACCACAGCTGGATGTCAGACCTCTTCTCTGTGGCTGGGCACTCTCGGGTAGACAAAATGGCATGCCCGCATTCTGAGGCCCTGTATTTCCCTTGCATGTTGGCATGCTTTCCTGTCAGCACCCTTGTCATAGGAGTTGGGAGGCATGTCTTTCTCAGGCTTATGCATCTCTTCTGCAGCCTGTGGTTTCCCCAGTGTGTCTGCAACCCTTGCGAACCAAAGTGCTTTTCTCTAACAATGCCTGGAGATAGATGGCTTTTCATAGCCTAGAGATACCATTTTTGTGTGTGTGTGTGATACTGGGGGTTGAACCCAGAAGCACTCTTAGCACTGAGCTACATTCCTATTCCTTCTAGTTTTCTTATTTTGATACAGGGTCTTGCCAAGTTACTGAGGCTGGCCTCAAACTTGCAGTTCTCCTGCCTCAGCCTTCTGAGTAGCTGGGATTATAGGCATGTGCCACTGTGCCTGGCTTTCTGGCATCCTTTGACTAACAGAAACTATTCATCTGATACTCTGGTTCCACTTCAAATGATAAACCAAATAATGTTACTATATTAAATGGGTAACATTTTCTCCTTGCATTAAAAATTGCTCAGTGAAAACAAATGCTCTCTATTTTTGTTGGCCCTTGGAATGCCTTCATTCATCCACCCATTCACCAGCCCATCCATTCTGCTCAGCAAGCATTTATCAAGATCTCACATCAGGCTGAGACCGTTAAGGGTTGGTGACCCCCCCCCCCACCTCATGGTTCTTACTGGCTCTTTGGCTCCTGGATAGAAATGCTTGGATTTTAGATTAAAGAAACAATTTTCTAATGAGCGACTATGGTTATATTATATTGGTTACTAAAGATTGTTATTTAGAACCTCAGCTACATTCAAGAGCCTAGAACTGGAAGAAAATCTTAGAGTTGATGTACTCCTAACCTTTTCCTGCAAGTAGCCTCCAGGTCTTTCCATTATATGCGCAGTCTCTTCTTTATTGGAATTTTAAGTAAATACCAAATCCTAAGTCCTATCAAAGTCATAGTGTCAGGAGTAGCAGACCATCTCCTATAGTCCTACGGCCATCTTGATGGGCAGAACTGATTAGTCCCCATTTTACAGGTGAAGATGTTGAGGCTGAGAGGTGAAGAAACTTGCCAAAGCCCCATTGTTAGCATGTGGTGGAGTCATCATTTGAACTTGGGTCAGTCTACAAAGCTGACACTTTTATTTTATTTTATTTCATTTACTTTTGGTACTGGGAATTGAACCCAGAGGCACTTTACCACTGACCCACATCCCCATCCCTTTTTGCTTAGGGCCTCACTGAGTTGCTGAGGCTGGTCTTGAACTTGGAAATCCTTCTTCCTCAGCTTTCTGGGTCGTTGGGATTACAGGTGTGTGTGACCATGCCTGGCAAAGCTGACACTTCAACCATCCAACCTGTAATGCTGTCCTGTGCCAGCTGTGTCATCGCAGATTTCTCTGCCACTGGATTCTGCCAGGTTGCTGATGGAGACATTTTGTTTTTCATCTTTATTGGAAATGCATTTCCTACTAGGTACTCATGTTACCTAACCCATTTGTAAGCTTATGGGTTTCTTCACCTTCTTGTCAATGACTAATGAGATTTTTGCTCCAGGAAGAATTCCTAGTGTTCAGTGGATGTGTCTGAATAACTTAATTCAAAGTATTGAATTTTTAGCTTTAGCTGTGATAGAATAATTTTTCCCCAATCCCTGTTGTGGAGAGATATTAAAAAACTATTTGAAGCTGTGTGCAGGGGTGCATGTCTTTAATCCCAGCAACTCAGGAGACTGAGACACAGTGATAACAAGTTTGAGGCCAGCCTAAGCAACTGAGACCCAATTTCAAAATAAAAATAAAAAGAGCTGAGGGTATAGCTCAGTGGTAGAGTTCTCTAGGGTTCAATCCCCAGTACTGAAAAAAAAAAATTATTTGAGACATATGAGTTGGTGGATTCCTGTGGTCCATTGACCTTCTCAAAGCCTCAAGTTCCTTGTCTACAAAATCTGAATGATAATAATAGGACTATCTCATAGACTTGTGAAACCTAAATGAGACACTATGCAGAAAGTACATAGCACAGGGCTAGGACATGGTGTTTAGTAGATCTTAGATGGTATTATTAGAGCAACTTGTTTTTGTTTTTGTTTTTGCTACCAGAGTTTGACCCAAGGCACTTAACCACTGAGCTACATCCCCAGCCCTTTTTATTTTAATTTTTTTTATTTTTGAGAAGGGTCTCACTAAGTTACTTATGGCCTCACTAAATTGCTCAGGCTGGCTTTGAACTTGAGATCCTCCTGCCTGAATCTCTTGAGCTGCTGGGATTACAGCTGTGCACCACTGCCCCCAGCTGGGATTACAGGTCTATATCACCAAGCCCGGAAATATCCTGATTTTAAAACAGAAAGACCTAGTTGGTTGACCCAGGCCACTGCTCCTGTCTGCATCTCTTTACATAATGAAGTTCCCCAGGCCTCTTTATTTTGCCTTTTTCTCTTCTTTCTCAGTTCAAAGGTTCTTTGCTCCTTCAGACAGAGACCAGCTTTCCTGGCCTTTTGTAGTCCCTGGTCCCTCCCAGTTAAACTCCTTTCCCCTAACATCTGCAGTGCTATCGCCTCCTTCTCCTTATTTCCTACTCTCTACCATTTGCTTTCAGCTAATGCTTTGTCCTGCCAGGGTCTTTGGGCATTTGAGATGCCCTCCCATCTCTACTTCCCCAGTCCCAAAGCCAAAGCTTCCTTTTGGGTCTGGCTTTTCCATGTATTGGTTAAGATATGGGTTTGCTGCATATGATCCCTCAGCCTTGAAAAAAGTGGCTTAAACAATATAGAGGTATATTTATCTCTCATGTAAAGGAATTCCAAGAGATAAGTAGTTTAGGGAGAGTATGGTGACTCAGTGATCATGAGAAATTCAGCTTTTGAGTCTTTCTGCCTTTTTAGTCTCAAGGCTGCCTTGCCTCATGGTCTAATAGAGCTGCTGGTCTAACCATCATATTTATGTTTCAGGCAGAGCTTAGAAGAAATGGAAGAAGAGCATAAAAGTGAGTGACAGGCTGTTGATCTGCTTTTTTTAAAATATTTTTTTTTTGCTGGGTGAGGTGGCTCACGCCTGTAATCCCAGCACTTGGGAGGCTGAGGCAGGAGGATCATGAGTTCAAAGCCAGCCTCAGCAGTGGTGAAGCACTTAGCAACTCAGTGAGACCCTGTCTCTAATAAAATACAAAAAGGGCTGGGGATGTGGCCCAGTGGTTGAGTGCCCCTGAGTTCAAGCCCTGGTACAAAAAAAAATTTTTTTTTAGTTATTGATAGACATTTATTTTATTTATTTATTTATATGTGGTGCTGAGAATCGAACCCAGTGCCTCACACATGCCAGGCAAGTGTGCTACCACTCAGCCCCAGCCCCAGCCCTTGATCTGCTTTTTAAGGCACTTTCCTCGAAGCCTTTCTTATCAATTTCTGGTTTTATCTCATTAGTCACCTCTCTAGCTATGAGGGAGGCTGAGAAATGTAGTATTTAATCTGGGCATGTGGCCACCTCAAATAAAATGGGGGCTCTGTTACAAGAAAAAAATGGAAGAATTGATATTGAGTAGGCAACTAGCAGCCTCTGGCACAAGCCTTTTCCAACTACTCCAACCCATCTTGTGGTTCTTAGAGTAAGCCCCACACTGCACAATTGTGTTATTATTGTGCCATCTATTAATTCATTGACCCTATGGACAAACAACAACAGAACCACTGCTCTGTGCAAGGCACCATGGCTGTGAAGCATTGCTCTCAAACTGAGAGGTTAGCTGGCTCTTTGAGAGCCGGGGCCATGGTTTGTCTCTTTCTCTCACAAAGGTATCTTTCACACTGCTGAGCATATGGCAGGCACTTGATATGTACCTGGTGGATTTTAAAATAGTCACAAATGAAAAGCATAGTGGGAAAAAAAAATACCTGCATGGGTATAATGATAGAAAATTCTGGTTTGTTTGGATTCATTCTGATTTCAAAGAACCCATATCAAAGAGGATGGAGCATCCATCATCTCTACCCACCAGGGCTACATTATCACCCTATGGACTTTTCCAGGAATTGGGACCAACTTGGCTGTTTTGGACACTGGACTGTGTATCATACTAGAATTATAAGCAGAAATCTCTGTGCCATCTGACGTTCCATGCGGCTGCTTTGTGTGTAGCTGTATTTATTCCACATGAACCTCCCGTGTTATTTCGGCACTTTGTAGCTGCAGAGAAAATCTACAGCCTTTCTACAGCAAGAGTCAGCTCCAGTTCCTGTTCTGTCTTCCCATTTGATTTTGCTATAGTCTGCCTGAGATAAGACTGTCTGAAGGGAAGTTGCCTGGAGCTCATGTCACATCTTTCAGCTGCTTAGCAAAAGATTATCTTAAAAAGTTCATTGGCACCTAGGAGGGAAAGAACTAGAATATATTTAGCACCTACTCTCTGCAAGGCAGTAGGTTAAGTGCTTTACCTACATTCTCACATTTAATATTCAGAACAGTCTACTGAACGATGGGCTCCCTACCATTCTCATTGTGCAGATGAGGAAACTGAGGCCCTGGTTGGTTAACGAACTAAATAGCCCCAAATTGCTCAAGGCTAAGTGGTAGAGTTATTTTTTCCCCTCTAATTTGAAAAATGAAATTAACTTTTTGAGAGAGAACTCACGTGTTATAAAATTCACTGCTTTGATGTGTACAGTCATGGTTTTTTGTGCATTCACAAAGCTGTGTGATCACCACCATTTTTAAATTTCAAGTCCTTTTCTGAGCAGGGGATCTGTGAGTGAACCTTTTCCACAACAATGCCATTCCATATTCTGATTTGCCATGTGCAGAGATTTAAAATAACAGAAGCAGATGTGGCTGGGTATATCAGGACTCATTTGGGTGAGACATGAATATAAAAGGGGCATTGGTCTCTTCGGTCACTTTCCCATCATGGCGCTGGGCCTGGGACCCTGTTCAAATGGCTGGACTTTAGGGCTTTGCCTTAGGTCCTCTAGGCCCCACTTCATGCTGCAGCAGTACTGGACTACTTATGGTTTCCTCACATACTATGTACTCTCATGCCTCTCTACATTTCCCTGGAATGCCCTTCCCATATTGTCCATATGACAAATTTCTATTCATCTTTCAGGTCTCAGCTAGGAGTCCACCTCTTCCATGAAGGTTTCCCTAGGTAGACTTAGGTAATGGGTCTCATTAAGAGTGCATTTGGGGGGCTGGGGTTGTGGCTCAGCGGCAGAGCGCTCGCCTTGCACGTGCGCGGCCCGGGTTCGATCCTCAGCACCATGTAAACATAAATGCATTGCATTGTGTACAACTAAAAGTAAATAAATAAATATTTAAAAAAAGAGTGCATTTGGCAGCCGGGCATGGTGATGCACACCTATGATCCTAGTAACTCAGGAGGTTAAGGCAGGAGGACTGAAAGTTTGAGATCAGCCTCAGCAACTTAGTGAGACCCTGTCTCAAAATAAAAGTGAAAAAGGGCTGGGGATGTGGCTCAGTGCTCTAGCACCCCTGGGTTCAGTCCCCAGTGCCAAAGAAAGAGAGGAGGGAAGAAGGGAGGAAGAGAAAAGAAAAGGGGAAAAAAGAGCTATTATGTTCTGCCTGAAGCCTTTTTCAAACTTCATGCATCCCTGAGATTTTGATGCATCCTTCTTGCTTACTACCATGTCCATCTGCTCACCAACTGAGAATCTTTGCCAGTTTGTGCTCCTCTTCCTGATGGGAATGTATCATTTTCTGAAGGGGGGCGATGAAGAGAAAGGCTAATGGTTCAAACCTGGACAAATAGGCCCTCCTTGACCAACCAAGACCTATGTTAGTCATTAGGACTGCAGACTAAATATTTTGATCCTCTTTTGTGTTCTGGGAATATGAGAGGCAGGATTATGTTCCTGGTTACTTTGAAATCTGATGGGACTATTTGCCTAGTCCTGACCAATGAGTGTGAAAGGAATTGATGTGCACAACTTCTGAGAATTCAGTGCCGATAGGAGACCCTTCAGAGATCTCTTTTCCCACTACCACAGTGTACAATGCTCTAGATGGCTGCTCTGTCATCCTGTGTCCTAGAGGGAAGGCAATGCAGAGCCGAGTTCCCAGCAGATTCTACTAATGGAAGAGGAGGAGGAGGAGGAGGAGGAGGAGGAGACAAAGCCTTAGTTTTTTCCCCCCCGCTTAGTTTTTTCCCCCCAAAGAATAAAGAGCACGCACATTCAATGCCCTTCCTCATCTATGCCCAAATAGAAATGCTCTCTCTCTCTCTTAGAGCAAATGAGAGACATATGGAATATCTGCCCAGAGGAATCAGTTGAGTCTCAAGGTCTGAGACTTTTATGAGGGCTGGTCACATGGGCATGTTCTGCTATGCAAATCATCCATAGCAACCAAAATAAAAAACCCCAACCATGAAACAAAACCAGATAGACATCACCAATATTTTTTTGTGTGGTACTGGGGATTGAACCCAGGTCCCTGCAGATGGTAGACAAGCATTCCACTACTGAGCTACATCCATCCCTTTTTTAAAATTTTATTTTGAGATAGAGTCTCACTAAGTTGCTAAGGCTGGCCATCAACGTGCAATCTTCCTGCCTCAGCCTCTTGAGTCATGGGGATAGCAGGTAAGTGCCACTGCACCTGCCACATCATCAGGAGTTTTGATGGATGTTGAAAAGAAAACGACAAGCTGTTTCAGCAAGGTCCCTTGCTCCAGATGCAAAATCATTAAATCACTAACAGTGAAAAGGATCTGAGAATTAAAAACCATGGAAACCTATTTTGTCTGTGATGCTATTGATCTAGTCGTATATTAAACCTATTTGTGAGAGTGAAAGTCCTAAGTGTCTGATCGTGCAGCTGTCTGAGAAATGTGATTTCCTTGGGGATCTTACACATTTGAAAGTGCGTTACTCAGGAAAATCCCAGAAGTGCAATGTAGTTTTCAAGGTCCTCATCTGTTGATTAGATTTCAGGAGCTATCCTGGAAAACTACTTACCACTTACCCCACCACACATCAAGTCATAAAGAATAGACTTGTAAGCAGAAGTCTGAAACTATCAATTTGTAATTTGGGAACAGCTAGCTGATTATAATGGTATGTTTTTGTCATGTCAAGTGTTTAGTAAAAGTATGTATTACAAACATACTATAAGCATAATTCTATAAGGCTAAGTTGTTGTTTTTTTTTTTTGGGGGTAGGAGCTACTGGAGATTGAACTCAGGGGCACTTGACCACTGAGCCACATCCCCAGCCCTATTTTGTATTTTATTTAGAGACAGGGTCTCACTGAGTTGCTTAATGCTTCATCATTGCTGAGGCTGGCTTTGAACTCTTGATCCTCCTGCCTTAGCCTCCTGAGCTGCTGGGATTACAGGCATGGGCCATCGTGCCAGCTAAATCTTATTATTCCCGTTACATACTAGTAAGTCCAGAGACATTGAGTCACTTGCCCAGAATCACACAGCTAATAAAGGATAGGGCTAGCATTGGAACCCAGCTCTTTTGGGGACAAAGTTAGTATCTATTCCATCTCACCACTAACTGACAATCTCTTCAGGTTACAACACCTCACCTCTAAAATAACATTGGACTTCGTGATTTTCCAGGCCTAAATTTTATGAACCCTGGTAAATTAAATGAGCTAAGCTGGACTCTGTATCAAGTAAAGACCCTGGCTTGGAATCAGAAGGACCTGGGTTTACAGTTAGGTTGTCGGCTGCTCATTATTTGTGCCCTTAGCAAAATTACTTCACCTCTCCATAAACCTATTTTCTTTTCTGCACAATAGGGATGATTATACCTCACTTGATATTGTAAAAATTAAGCAAAACAATGTACAGAAAACAGGTAGTGCAGAGTCTGGCATGTAGTCCTCAGCGTGTAAATGCACTGATATGATTGTCCAGAGTGTGCCGTCTGGTATCACTCACTTCAAATCTGAGCTCTGGCCAAGCACAGTGGCGCACACCTATAATCCCAGTGGTTTAGGAGGCTGAGGCAGGAGGATTTTGAGTTCAAAGCCAGCCTCAGCAACTTCGCAAGGCCCTAAGCAACTCAGTGGGACCCTGTCTCTAAATATATAAAAAAGGGCTAGGGACGTGGCTCAGTGGTTAAGCACTCCTGGGTTCAATCCCCAGTACCAAAACAAAAGAAGACAAAAAATCCCAGCTCTGGGGCTGGGGGTATAGCAGCTCAGTGGTAGAGCACTTGCTTAGCATGCTGAAAGTCCTGGTTTTGATCCCCCAGTATTAAAAAAAAAAAAAAAAAAAAAAAAAAATCCCAGCTCTGCCACCTAACTGCTATGTGACCTTGAATAAATTTACTTGGCCTTTTTCTGCCTTGGTTTCTGTATCTGTAGACTGGAGGTGAAAATATGATATCAGTGTATAATTAAGTGGAGTGAAGATTAAGTGGACACACACACACACATGGCTCTTTGAAAAGCACTTGGTTTGTAGTTAAACACTCAATGTGTTTTGGTTAATCTTATTATCACCATCATTACTAGTTTGGCCATGTGCATTGCTGAAATAGACTCTTCAGGGTGAAAATGGTATCTTGCTCATCTTGTTGCCTGGTCGCATCCTTAATTGAAACCCGAGGCTTCTGGAAATCCTGCAGTTTGAATAATCCAAGAGCTGGAGCAGTGGAGCATCCAATTACAGATGCCTCCCAGCTGCAGCCTGGGGAGGAAGGTGAGACCTCTGCGCTGTCTAGCTGGGGTTGCGGTCCTTGATTGTGGAGAAAGCCCTGCTTTGTATGCAGCTGCCTTGCCTCCATTTGGCTGCATAATTGTGTCTTTTTTGTCTTATTTTAAAGCATCTTGAGGAATCCAGAGCCCACTCCCGCTGACAGCAGTGAAAGCCGCAGCATGTCACGTCTCTAACGAGCCTCGAGCTTTGCTGACGCTCTTATGGCCCCACTGAGCCAGCCAGGCAGGGAGCAGGCCCCCTGGGCCAGGCTGGCATCCACTGGCTCCCTTTGAGCACAGGCCACCATGCCAGACTTCATTCTGGGGCTCCCTGAGCACCCCTAGGATCCCCCACGCCTGTTCTCATTGTCTCAGAAGGGCATGGAGTTGCTTCCTGAATGCCAGCCTTGTTGGTAACCTTTGTGGGCCAGCACTTGGAAAACAAGTTAATTATTCATATCAGTGGGACTGAAGACCACCAGACCCAGAAGTCCCCAGGGCCTTTGGACAGCAGAGACAGCTGTTCTGGATGTGGCAGGGGCCACAGGGCGGCAAGTGGCTGGCCCCAGGCTAACTGCTGATGTGCTTTGTTTCAGCTGCAGAGGGTTAAGACAAAATTGAACCCTATGGAGAAATTACATGAAAAATCTGGATTTCTGAATTATTGAAAAATGGGAAGATTGGCAAAATGTATGGTGGAGCTGAATGGCTGACCCCTTCCGACTGGGTGTGGTTTCTCTGATTGCTGCAGACTTCTTTGTCTGACCCCCTTGTCCACTCGCCTTCAGTGTGGAGAGGGCAGTGAACAGAACAAGACTGCAGAGCTGGGCTGACTGGCTTTGTGTCCTGCCTCTCTGCCCCTTACTAGCTTAGCTGTGTGACCTTAGGCAAATTACTTAACCCCCCATGGGCCTCGTTCCCTGTGCAAAATGGGGTTTATAATAGTTTATCTACCTCACAAATTTGTGAGGACTAAACAAGTTTATGTAAGTGCTCAACCTGGTACATTGTGCTATTAGTTGTCAATATCTACTAGTATTATGCTACCTGCCTGGTTTCTACAGGCATGTGAGATCAAAATCCCTGTTTTAAAGCGTTTTCCATTGAAGGACACAATGTATTTCTTTCCTAGTGTGCCCGCACTGGCTAATAAGCCTTTTCTTCCTCCACTCCCCCCACCCCCATCTCAGTACCTCAAAATGCAACAATTTATAGTAGAGTTAGAGCTAGCCACTGTAACAAACCCACTCCAGTAGTTCAGAGGCTGAACAGCTATGTTTCTTTCCGGTTCACACAACAGTGCATGTGGGTGCTCCTGATGGGAAGATTTGCTTCTTCCCCGGGCCACTCTTGTTTCCCACAGCCACTCAGAACCAACCTTGTGGTTCTCCCTCCTCAGGATCCTAGTGTTTTCAGCTCTCACAGGGCATCGAGGGAGCAAGAGGGAAGACACACTTGCTTCTTAACTCAGCCCAGAAGTGGTACCCATTTATTCTGTTCACATTTCATTAACAAGCACCACACATGTCCCCTCTGAGACTCTTGTTTTTGTCTTTTGTTTATTTGGTTTGCCGGGGGTGAGAGGGGGAGGGAAAATAAAAAACAATATTGTTACTTTTATGCTTCATTTTTGTTTTCTTTTTCTTTTTTCTTTTGGTAGCAGGGATTGAACCCAGGGGCACTTAACCACTGAGCCACATCCTCAGCCCTTTTTATGTTTTATTTCGAGACAGGGTCTTGCTAAGTTGCTTAGGACCGTGCTAAATTGCTAAGGCTGGCTTTGAATTCTTGATCCTCCTGCCTCAGCCTCCCAAATCACTGGGATTACAGACCAGTACCACCACTCCTGGCTATGCTTCAAATTTTTATATAACATTAATACATTATTTGGGGATATATAAATTAGATTTGGGGAATATTATTTTATCTGCATTTTTATTTGAAGAGAAGTATAACTTACATATACATTGAAGTAGCTGACAAATTAGGGGGAAGAAACATTTACAGTCATAATCACACACACACACACACACACACACACACACACACATTTTTTTTTACCCCCAGAGATACAGATTAAACCCAGGGCTTTGTGCATGCTAGACAAGTGCTCTACTGCTGCTATATTCTCAGCCCCTATACTCAAATTTTGTTTTTGTTTTTGGTACCAGAGATTGAACCCAGGGGTGCTTCACCACTGAGCCACATCCCCAGCCCTTTTTTATATTTTATTTAGAGACAGGGTCTCATTGAGTTGCTATGGCCTCGCTAAATTGCTGAGGCTGGCTTTGAACTCGCAGTCCTCCTGCCTCAATCTCCCCAGCTGCTGGGATCACAGGCATGCACCACTGCGGCGGCCCCTATACTCAAATTTTAAAGGCCTCTTTGTTTTTTCTTTTAAATTGTCATTGAGCTGTCAACATTTAGCATTAGGCTTTGTTAATATAGGTAATTTTAACCAGTTAAGGAATTATTTGCATATTTTGCCCAAATTGTTATTAGGGAGGTGGCCACTCCTTAGATAGAAGCAGTGTTTTAGACTGCCTTGTTTTGAACTGTTTTGTTGCTTTGGAACCACAGAGCTTATTATCTTTGAAGGAGTTAGATCACTGTGGGGTAAGACTGTATCTTTGCTGAGGTTTGCACACAGTCTGAGAAAAAGGAACACAGAAAAAAGCATAGAGGAACTTATGAATTAGGACAATGACCTTCAACCTCTGCAACCTTAATCCAGACTAAAAAATATCTTCTTGGCCACCTAAAATAAGGTCATCGTCCTGCTCTTAAGATACCCCTTAGCTTGCTATTTGGGTCCCAAATTGACAGGCAGCTTTCTCTGTCCTCCAAATCACAGTCTTTAGGGGAATTTGGTTACAGGCAGTGTTTGGGAGGAAAACAGAATCAGTAGTTTCACTTCTGACCACTTCCCTGACCTGTCTCCCACCCCAAGCACATCACAAAATCAAGAGATTTTAGAAACTAAAAAAGTAGAAATAACCAACTTTCTCTCTTGCTTTCTGGGCCGCTGTTTGTTTGGGCCATGTCTTGAAGAAAGATTTGTGCTGTGCTTAGATAGGTTGACTCTAATTATGTGCTGCTGCATTCAAGGATTTCTTGGGGAGCCACCCGTGGTGGCACATGCCTGTAATCCCAGCAGCTCCAGAGACTGAGGCAGGAGGAACATAGGTTCGAAGCCAGCCTCCACAACTTAGCAAGGCTATAAGCAGCCTAGTGTGACTCTGTCTCAGAATAAAAAATTTAAAAGGGGGGTTTGGGGATGTGGCTCAGTGGTTAAATGCCCTTGGGTTAAATCCCTGGTACAAAAAAAAAAAAAAAAAAAAAAAAGGTGGGGGTGGGGGATAGATTTCTTGGGAATTTCAGACTCCTTTAGCTGTTTGGCAAAATGGTAAAAAAAAAAAAATCTCAAGTCCAAACCCTTATCCCCCACATGGCTGCCACCCACCAGACCCTCTTTCTGCATGCCACTTTAACACATGTTTCTTTCTGCCTCTTATTACAGTAATTTAGATGTTACCCCTTTCTCACTGGACTTGTTGGAGGCAGATACTGGCTAGTGGTGGTAAAGGGCACAGGCTGTGGTGCCAGATTGCCTGGGTTTGAAGCTCACTTCTGCCCCTTACTAGAGGTGAGGATTTTAAAAAGTCATTTTGTTTTGGTTTTCTTATCTGTAAAGTGGATGCATTAAAAGCTTCTATCTCCTGGAATGTCCCGAGGATGAAGGAGAAAATCTATGGTAAACAAGTTTAGCACAAGTGGCTGCCAGGCCTCAACCAAACCTCATCGTTTTACTCTTTGTTTTCCTAGGATTTGCCACAGCATCTTACCCATCTTATCTACTTGTTAAGTGCTTGCTAACTAGTCTGAAAGAAAGATTGAGGAAATTACTAAACTATTTTTCTTCCACTTCTGAAATAATCTAAAGAACTGACTGCAAATCAGAATCCTCTACGTGAACATTATAAAAAGAATCCTCGTGCTGGACCACACTGAGATGGAATCCACGTGGATCTGGGAAAATCCTGGAATTTATCTATCTTTTTTGTTTTGTTTTGTTTTTAAGAGGTAGGAGTCTTGCTTTGTTGCTCAGGCTGACCTCTAACTGCTGGGCTCAAGCTGTCCTCCTGTCTCAGCCTCCTGAAGAGCTGGAACTATAGGCATATGCCAAAGAGCCAGGATCTGGAATCTATATTTTTAACAAGCCCAGGGGATTTGTAGTAGCCAGCCAAGCCACCCTAGAGTTAAACAGGCTTTGCTAAGAGCTTGATGTGAGGTGGTAGTAAATATCTGGTGAGTTTTAAATATAGGACCCTTTCTGTCTACACAGCCCCAAATGTTGACATTGAAAGAAAGAAAAAAGAAGTTCTCAATTTACTTAAGAACTTAAGGTGTTTCCAAGTAAAATGGGGAGGGAAAAGCCCTTTTTTGAGTTTGCATAAGGAGTTGCAAGACAGTTGATAAAGTAATCCACTTGTGTTAGGAGGCAGCCAGCAGTCAGAGGAAGGAGCCAAGGTGACCTTTGGCTTGAGAGCAAACATGACAGCCTAAAGCTGACTGACACTTGGATCATGGTACAGAGAAGTCCTTTCAGATCTGCTATTCCAAAACTCTTGGCTGGTTGGGGCTGGAATCATGCAGGTGACCTTTTTGCTGCCTCCAGTCATCTTTGTGTCTAAAATGTTGGGCTCTGGGTTTGAATGCTCACCCTGTTCTTTCCCCTTGCTGAGCTCAGGAAAGGAGGGCACTGGGGTAGGGTCAAATCTTTATGTAGGTGACAAAAGACAGTTCCAGAGTTCTAACCCTGGTGAGCTGAGCTTCAGTCTCTCAGAAGTTGATTACTTTCTGCCTCTGTTTCCTCCCTCTCTCAAAGAAATCAACCTTCATTAACTTGGATGTAGATGGCATGAAAAAATATGTATGTGTTCTTCAGGAGTGGAGATCATTGTGGAGTTAAGAATACAGCTTTGCTGAAATTTGTACATTTACTGTGTTTGTAAATAATCAGACATATCTGCTGGACTTTAATAAATGGAACTTTTCCTTTTTTTTGGCAATGGGGTTTGAATATAGGGGCACACTACCACTGAACCTCATCCCCAACCCCCCCCCCCTTTTTATTTTAAGAAAAGATCTTGCTAAGTTGCTCAGGCTGGACTTGAACTTGCAATTCTCCTGCCTTAACCTTCCAAGTCACTGATATTACAGGCCTGGGCCGCCATACTTGACTTTTCTAGTATTTTTTTTTAAGTCACTGTGGAGAAGATAGAGTGCTTATAACCTTGAAAACAATCAATAAAAAAGATCAATAAACCTGAGGCCCTTGGGTTCAATCCCCAGTACCCAAGGAAAAAAGAAAGAAAGGAAGGAAGGGAGGAAGGAAGGAAGGAAGAAAGAAAGAAAAGTCAATAAATACCTTTACTGCAGTTCTCAATGTTTATGGAGCAACCAAATCAACAAGAATCAGAAGGTTAAAAGAGAAGGATGTGGACAATAAAACATCGCCCACTTCAAAGCAGGTCCAGAGAGTAAAAGCTTTGTATGTTTGATTTTATAACCCATGAGAGCTCAATTCTGGCCTACCATAAACACCTCTCTCTAGGAGAAAGGGATACAGGCACCATTAAAGCAAACTTTTTTTTTTTTTTTGGTACCGGGGATTGAACTCAGGGGCACTCGACCACTGGGCCACATCCCTGGCCCTTTTTGTATTTTTATTAGAGACAGGGTCTCACTGAGTTACTAAGTGCCTCGCCATTGCTGAGGCTGGCTTTGAACTCTCGATCCTCCTGCCTCAGCCTCCCAAAGTGCTGGGATTACAGGCGTGCGCCACCGCGCCCGGCAAACTTTTTTTTTTTTTAAAGTGATGCCTAAATTGTGACAAGCAGTACACCAGGGGAAAGAGTTCAAAATTCTGCTTCAAGAGCTTCTGTCCTCCTAGAATACCAAAGACAAAGATAACCAGCTAGTAAGTCTGATAACACACATTTATTACATAAATATGTAGGCAAGAGACCTGTGCAGCCAGGCACTGTGGTGCATGCCTATAATCCCAGCAGCTCGGGAGGCTGGGCAGGAGGATTGCAAGTTCAAATCCAGTCTCAGCAATTTAGCAAGGCCCTAAGCAACTCAATGAGACCCTGTCTCAAAAATAAAATATTGAAAAAGGACTGGGGATGTGGCTCAGTGGTTAAGTGCCTCTGAGTTCAATTCCTGGTGCTGAAAACAAAACAAAACAAAAAAACGTTTTTGAAATGGCTTATAAGACCCAAAGTAGGTCTTAATGCACTGTTGGCAACTGCTGCTGTTGGGATTCTGAACAGTAATAACCACATCTTCATTAGCTGACCAGCACATATGTAAGCTGCAACACTTGCTCTAGTATCTTGAGGTGCTTCCTTTGGCATTTTTCCTATTTCTGAAGCTCCAGTACCCACATACTTACCGGCAGAAGGTCCAGAAGTTCCCTCCTGAAGTTCTCCCTTCAGAGTCAAAAAGGAAGCTGTAGTTGGTGCTGCTATCCCCCCAGGTTGGCAGAGAACTCAACCTCATTAGCATCAAGGGCTTCCATTGCCACAGGTGTGCCTCTAAGACTGGATCTTTACAGGCCAGCACATGACCCTGGCACATGAAGGGTGGAGTGGGCTCACATGATCTAGACCTAGCACAGCCACCGTTTCTCTTGGAGAGAGGAAATGTCAATTCCTCAGGGCTAAGCGCGGCTGAAGGCACCTCACACTTGGGTACCCTGAGATGGTGTTCCTGATATCCAGTTCTTTCAGGACACAGGCAGAGATGCCTCTCAGGTGTCGGCCTGCTGGAAGGCCTGGTAGTTCAACCTCTAGCATCCATACCACCCTGTCCTTGCCTCCCTCAGGAACCCATCTGGGAGTCTGGTAATTTTTCTTTTTAAACCCTCAGAACTCATTGGGGTTGCTTACACCCCCCCTTTCCTAGACAACAGCAGGGAGACCACCTGATATCAGTGGCTTTGACATAGTTCATCTTCTAAGAGAGGGTACCTAAGGAATTATAAAGTCATAAGTTCCGTGATTCCAAGAGCTCACCTCTCCCACTCCCTTGCTAGAAAAAATGCAAAGGGGACAAACCTATTCCCTGTTGGGGTATCTCAGTTTTTGCTATTCCAAACAACACTGTAATGAAAAACCATATATGTTACAGAACACAAGTTCACATGTATGAACATATTTCTAGAGAATATCTACATGTGGAGTTATAAAGTTGAACACTGTGCATTTTAAACATTTATGGGTACTGTCAAATTGTCTTGCAAAAAGGTCGATCCATCTTATATTCTCACTTTTTTGTTGTTGTTGTTGTTGGTACCAGGGGCACTTAACCACTGAGCCACATCTCCAGCTCTTTTTATATTTTATTTTGAGACAGAGTCTCACTAAATTGCTCAAGACCTTGCTAAATTGCTGAGGCTTACTTTGAACTTGAATCCTCCTGCCTCAGCCTCCTGAGCACTAGAATTATAGGTGTGTGCCACTAGACCAGGCCTTACCATACTTTTTGAGAGAACCTGTTATTACCCACATTTGTTATTATTTTTCATTTATGTCAATCTAATGGACAAAAATGGCATCTCACCTGGGTACAGTGGCACACATTTGTAATTCTAGCCACTGAAAAGGCTATGGCAGAAGGATCTCAAGTTCAAGGCCAACCTGGACAACTTAGTGAGACCCTGTCTGGGGGTGTAGCTCAGTGGTAGAACACTTGTTTAGCATGCACTAGGTCCTGGGTTGGATCCCCAGCACTGGAAAAGAAAAAGAAAAGCCATCTCAATATACATAAGATTCTGATTTCTAATAAGGTAGAGTGTCTTTCTGTGGGTATTCCTATTTCTTTTTTGTTATGCTCTTTGTCCACTTTTTAGATTTAATTTTAATATATTTAATGCTTCATGGTTAAATAGCATGTTGTTATAGTTTTGTTTGTTTGGTTTTGGTACTGGGGATTGAACTCTGGGGTCCTTAACCCAGCTGCTAATTATAGATTTGCATAAGGAAGGTGAGCGCTCTACCACTGAGCCACAACCCCAGCGCTTGTTCTTTTATTTCTAGTTTCCAGGAGTATTTTTTTTCTGTTCTTTTAAAGCAGAAATGAATATTGACTTTTCACAAATGCTTTTCTTGAATACATTAAGATACTCATAGGGGCTGGGGTTGTGGCTCAGCGGTAGAGCGCTCGCCTAGTACATGCGCGGCCCGGGTTCGATCCTCAGCACCACGTAAAAATAAAGGCAGTGTGTACAACTAAAACAAATAAATAAATATTTAAAAAAAGATACTCATATGCTTTTCCTTCCTTAATTTATTAACAAAGTGAACCACACAGATTTCCTAATGGTGAACAAGGCTTATATTCTGGGATAAACCCAATTTGATCTAATATACAGGGTTGCAGGATGCTCGGTTGTACACTAAACAACCCACTCACATGGCAGTGAGTTGTGCAGTGCATAGTGGCTCTGAAATACACTATTTAGGAAAAAAATATTGCTAGATTCAACATGATCCTTGCAGTTAAGATTTTTTGTATCTGTGCAAAGGAAAGGCTGACTTACAGCCCCCCCTTCCCTCTCTTTCTCTCTGTCTTTATCCAGAATTATTGTGGTGTTACAAAATTAGTTGAGTAGCTTCCCATTTGTTTCTGTGCCCTGAAACAGTTTATGTAACACAGGCATTTTCTGCTTGCAAAGGTTTAGAAGCCCTTACCTTTATAACTAGCTAGGTCTAGTATGTAGATCTCTACCTACTTGTCCCCTTTTTTTTTTTTTTTCCCCTTGTGCATGTGAGGCAAGCACTCTACCAACTGAACAATATCCCAAGCCCCTTTGTCCATTTTTTTAAGTTAATAATCTATTCAGGCTTCCCTCACAAAACATTATTTGGACTTTTATGTTTTCTTAGAAAATTGATCATTTCAAATTTTTGATCATTTTCATGCGGTGAATTCATGTTTTAAGCTTCTTATTCTGCTGTAAACACAGTCCTGATGTTTGAACATTTTTTTAAGTTTGTAGAGGGACATGGACATAACACCTTTATTTTGTTTATTTATTTTTATGTGGTGCCAAGGATCAAACCCAGTGCCTCACACGTGCGAGACAAGCGCTCTACCACTGAGCTACAACCCCAACCCCCGCTTTTTTATTTAAAAAAAAAATTGCTGTACGGAAAAATAAAATATGCTTCTTGGTGGGTACAGTGGCACATGCCTGTAATCCCAGTGGCTTGGGAGGCTGAGGCAGAGGAATCACAAGTTCAAGGACAGCCTCAGCAGTTTAGCAAGGTCCTAAGCAACTTAGCAAGACCCCTCTCAAAATAAAAAATAAAAAAGGCTGGGGATGTGGCTCAGTGGTTAGGTTACCTCAGGGTTCAATCCCTGGTACCAAAAAAAAAAAAAAAAAAGATATGCTTCTGTATGAATCAGAGATGGAATGAATCCACAGTGTAGAAAGGAAAGCTGAAGCCAGAGCCTGTTGGGGATGGGGGCTAGGACTGGGAAGGTGAGATGGAACAGAAGGGCACGTGGGTGCTGAACTGCTTGGCTACTCCTCCTGCCTCTCTGCTAGTCTCCCACATAGCTCTCCTGCCTGCTCTCCTGTTCCATGATCTGCTTCCTCCTCCCCTCCCACATTTTGGCAGGAGCCAGCTAGCTCCTGGGTGCATTGTGGCCTTTGCTTTCCTCCAATCTGATCTCTCTAACACCATCTTTCAGGGATTCTTTGGAATTCCTGACCCTTGAGAGTACCCTGTGTTATCTTTCTGGCCTGAAAATGGGTTTAATTTTGATACATGATTCATATCATGTTTGTAGATTTGAATTAAGAGAGAGGCATATGACAATGATTTAAAACACACACAAGCTCCATGCACTGTCTTCCACTTTGAAGAATGAATATCTCAATTAAAAAAATTCTGAGTATCTACCATGACACAGATCTGTTACGGAGCACCTGAATTACATACGTGCATTTTCAGTATAAAATATTCAATCAGTACTGAAGTCTTTGAACTAAAACATGTCAGTTTCTGTCACCTGTCCCCACCACTTCCACTCCTCTCTCCAGAAGGAATCTGCACTTAACACTATGTTGTAAATTATATATCCTTCAATCCTTTTATGGCACGCTTACAGGTATTATATCTAATTTATGCATTGTTTCATTTATTCTCACAACAACCATAAGAGTTTAGTATTATTAACCTCACTTTATGGAGGAGAAAACTGAGGCCTAATTGAGGTTAGTTCACATAGCAAAGGGCCATCACTAATTAGTTGGAACCTATTTTTGCATTTTGAAATGAGCCAGTGCCTCTTTTTGCAGAAACCAAGGCACCACTCTTGAAAACATGCCTGAAGGAATCCTGCTCAGTGACTATTTGGTAAAAAATCTAGAACGGTCTTGAAGGACTCAGTTCCCAGGGACATTTGGGATGGGGCCCAGACCTCTCAGCTTAGCTCTACCTTCCTTTAGCAGCTGTCCTTTCAGAAACCTGAGTGGGGCACACACTCGATTGATTATTTAATTTCAGAAGACCCTCATCTAGATTTCAGGTCTTTCCTTTTGTTAGATGGTTTTAAGCCCTATGCAGACATCTGTAAGTTCCTCCAGGGAAGGTTTCTCATGCTAGGGACTTCAACATGCCCCTGTGGAAGGAGCTGCGGGAGAAACCTAGAGGAAGTGGGCTGCCCCAGCTCTTGGACAGTGGGCCTTGTGCTTTCTTGCTCTTCTCCCTTTTGCTCCAGGGATTTCCCCAGTGGACCCATGGGCACCAATGCCAGGAAACAAAAACTCCTTGAGCTATTTATTTTAAACCCAAATAAAGGGTTGAAGATGGTTTCATCTGCGTTATCAATCAGCACCTCCTATGTCAATCAGGAAGCGGAAGGTCTACGGCTTCCTGCTGTCCACTTGGCAGGTGGGGTCCACCCTAATGCCACATCCAAGGGCCTTGTACGGCCTTCCCTAGGGCTAGGGAGAGCCTGAGCATCCTTTCACCCCACAAGATCCTGAGGGTGTAGACAGGCTCCGGGAGCGCTGCGGCATCTGCCTCTCTGAGTGAGTCATGGGAAGAGGCCCCAGACCTTGAATGCATTTGCATCCCAACTACTGCATAAACCTCAGAAACCAAAGCTGACTCCCCCGCCTGGCTCCTCGAAACATCCGGCTGCGACAGGGTTTCTAATTCGATGCTGGATTAATCGTGCATGCAGGAAGAGGTAACCCTGGTTGCCCGCGTGGTTTGGCTGCGGGTGCTCTATTTCACATTTAAATGCTGCAGCGCCTGTCACATGACCGGGAAGCCCGTCCCCTTCCTTACTCCGGAGCTGTCCCCGAGCCGTGATGGGTCGTGTAAAGCCCAGTTCAAGGGGTCCTCCCCTGGTTCTGCTGCGCAGTCTGTACTGACGAATGGGAAAACTAGTACTGGGGCGGGATAGCTGAATGTACCGTTTCACAGGCAGTTGGGGCCTCCTTGGTGAAATGAGAGAGCCAGTTGTCTCCAATCCAGCAATTTCCCACAGCAACATCTCTATAAACCCTAAACCTAGGCGGGATTTCATCGAGGGTCTGCCAATTGGTAATAGATGATTATGAATCATCTTCTCTTCCCTAACAGGATCATCAAATTTCATGTAACATTTACCAACAGCTAATATGTGAAAACATGAAAAGGGCTTTATACACATTGGGGAGCACACAGTGACTGGGATTCCTTAGAAGAACCTCAGGCAGTTGGACCACATGTCCCAGAAGAAATATCCTTAAGTATGACCTTATCGTGTGTGCACGCATGCATATGTGTGACTGATATTGTGTTTGAAGAGAATGAAGAGACAGCAGGGATACTTTTTCAATTTGCAATTTAGAATGAAAGATCACATTGATGTCTAAGATGAGTAATAGAAATAGATGAGATTTTCTTTTGACTATAAACTGTGGGGCTCTACTATAGCTGAATCCATTATTAAGAAATTCTACATTGAGTCATGCCCCCTTCAGATATGTCCTAACTTTATAGCATGGAGGGGTGTGTGTGTGTGTGTGTGTGTGTGTGTCGGTGTGTGCGCGCGTGAAGGAGCCCTAATTAGGAAGGGCTGTTGTAGCTAGCTGGAAGCCATGGGTTCCACCTGATATGTATGTGACGCACCTGTAGGCACCCGCAAACCTGAAGGTATATAACCGGGTGAAAGCGGTCCGAGTTAGGAGAACGGAGAATTCAGTCAGCCGGGCAGTCACTCGGTCGGTCAGAAGAATCAGCGGTCAGAACGTAGGCAGAGCGGTTACAGAAGAGAAACCAGATAGAAGAAGTAATGACTGGTCAGAGTTAGGCCGAGACTCCCGAGGAAGACAGAAGACAGAAGACAGAAGACAGAAGAAGGAAGAAAGAAGAGAGAAGAAAGAAGCTCTAGTCTTTCTCTAAGCTACAAGAAGAAAAGCTCTCTTTAATCTTTCTCTCTAAGAAAAATCTTTCTTTCCCTCTCTAAGCTCTCTCTAAGAAAGTAGAAGTAAAAGTAGTAAAAGCTTAACTCTGCCCCCGAGAGTTTTTATCCCGGTTTACGGTACCAGGCAGCATACACGCGCGCATATGCACAAAGCTCAACCAACATAATAATGATAGTAAATACTGCTTGGGCTCTTCCAGTGGAGCAGACACTGTGCTGAGGGGTCTTACAGCTGCTATCTTTGATCCTTTCAACTGTCTCAGTTGAGGCAGTAACCATTGCTATCCTCACTTTACAGTGAAAGAAACGGAAGCTCAAAGAGATTAGATTATTTAGGGACAGCAGTCTTGAACCCAGGTCTACTGTGTCTCTAGCACCCACATCCTGAGCTAAACCATCCCACTCTGTGTCCTGAACATCAGCAGCCCATACTCTGAGCCTGTGAAACTATTGCTGATCTAAATACCTGTGACCTCTGCTGCTGGCCTGGGACAAAAGTTCCTCTAGCAGTGCCGAGAGCAGTAAGCAGGTTCCCCCCCACCCCACCATGGGAGGATGGGTTAAGCCAGGTAGAAGTAGAGCTTCTCTAGAGAAGATCAGCTACTGTGTTGGCAGCCCTGCTTTTGTCAAAGTAAATGTCAGTCTTCACCTTGGCTATTGGTCCTGTGAGCTCCTGAGTCCTTTTGACAAGATTGACTGATGTCTGGCCCAAGCCAGGCATGGCAATATCTTCCAGACTATCAACTCTGCTTTATCAGTGGCCATGCCCAGCTATTGTACATCCTCCTGGGGGGAGTGTCCTATGCCCCATTGTCTGTGCAGCTGAATTCACCTGGACACTGCCATGTTTCACTTGCAGTGGGGCTGGGATTGCTGCCTTGGAGGAGGCTTCATTAATTTTATCTTAGCAGGCAGTGGAGAGACTTCTAAAATCAAAATTGCTCTCCTTGCCCCCTCTCTCAGTTTCCCAATGAGCTTGTCTAAAATGAATTGAAAGTATGAAGAAATACAATTCCCCCTTCCCCCATCTCGCCTTTGACCACAACTCTGTCTACCCAAGTATGCTGTGTGTAATGTTGTCATTTCCTGCATGTACCATGGTGTGAAAAAGTCTGGGAAGCTTTTCTGTCTTTTGTCCTTCTGAGGTTGGAATAGCACACCCAGTCCTTCATTCGCTTTGTTCCTGCTAGGGGTTGGAGTATGAGTGGTGAATCCAAACCTAGCTTTTTCTTTACAATTCTGCCTTCATGTCCCTCCCCTCCTCCTCAGTTTCCATTGCTGAAAGGCTGATGTCACTAATACAGCCCCTCCTGGGGAAGGTGTGTAGCCCTGGTCAACTGCAAGACTTCCTTCTAATGTCAAAGCTAGAGCCCAGCCCAGAGAAAGAGCCTCCAGGCCCTGTCAGGAGCAGTTCTTGGCTTCCCATTATTGAGGACAGTACAGATGAGCCCTTATCTCTTCTCCTGGACTGTTCTGACGACCCCGGTGCTATTCCTCCCTCTGCCCAAGAAACCAGAGACATCTCACACAATGAACAGAATTGAATGATGTGCTGGAGTTTCTATGCAGGGGCTCTTTTTTTTTTAATAAAATACTTTTTTTTTTTTTTTTTTTTTTTTTTTAGTTGTTGATAGACCTTTATTTTATTTATTTATTTGTGGTGCTGAGAATTGAACCCAGTGCCTCACACATGCCAGGCAAGTGTGCTACCACTGAGCCCCAGCCCCAGCCTCCAGGAGCTCATTTTTGTGTCTGTGGCCTAGAAGGCCAGCCCTGAGCAAAGTGAGGTCATAGCTCATCTAGGTAGAACTTGCCCTGCTCGATGTAACAGGATAGGAAGGGAAAATGAAGGTTGAACTGGCCAAGGATCAGATTAAGAAATTTTTGTGCACACTCTACAGAAGAGCCACTCTGACTATAAGTATGTAAAGATGCTGTTGTATGCATCCTCTGAAAGGCTGGAAAATGTTAATTGGGATGGTGCATTTATGGGTCACATTTCACTCTTTTTGTTGTCAAAAGGTTGTGTGTGTGTGTGTGTGTGTGTGTGTGTGTGTGTGTGGAGAGAGAGAGAGAGAGAGAGAGAGAGAGAGAGAGAGAGAGAGAGAGAGCTGCTGCTGCCACTGGGAACTGAGCCTCACACAAGCTAGGCCAGCCCCCTACCACTGAGCTACATCCCACCCCTGTCTAAAAAATAACTGAATAAACTTACAGAAAAAATTAACTCAATGAACTTAAAAATAATCAAACAAACAACAGTGGCTTGGTGGTAGCTCAGTGGTAGATTGTTAGCCTAGCATATAGGAGGCCCTGGGTTCATTCCCCAGTAGTGGGAAAAAAAAAAACCTGAACAGCCTATATACTTTACACCCTCCATGTGGCCTTCTGATGATATATGAAAGGCATACAAATGAGCAAATGACAGGATGCTAATTGCAGTGTGGCTTCTGAGCCAGCAGCTTGAGTGTTCTTCATAGCAGGACCTTTGCATATTTCATCTGTTTTCCCCCATCTTCCCTTACACCTGCAGAACTGGAGAGAGGTTTTGTTTTCCATAACAAGGTATCTATGACTGGACATTCCAGAGAAAAGTCCCCCACCTTTACCTACTCCCTCAGAAGAGGGTCCAGTTAAGAGACAGTGCCTTATGCTAGGACCCAGGCACCTTTGCTTACAGACTTAGGCAGGCCAGATGGGAAGTTAATTTCTGTTGGTCTAGGGTTCATATTCTCCTTGGTAAGACAGAACCTCTTCCTTTTTCAGTCCTAAAAGCCACACTAGAAATCTTTAGCAACTCTGCCTTGGGTAGATATGCCCACATGTACTGATGTGAGGTTAGCAATCTTTGCAGGAAGACAAGGTTCCTGCGGGTCTGTCAGGAAGTGTGGCCTGCTTGCACGTACAGCTCCACCTGTGGCTTCTGAGAGACAGTAGCTGAGAACTGGGAGCCCAGGAGATGAGGATGCTTCTGGGTGGCAGTTTCCTCATCTCTGCTTACTTGTGGTGGGAGGCAAATAGGGTCTCTATAAAAGCAGCTCCTTTGTCTCCAGCAGCTCAGCTCCCTGAAGTGCCCCTAAAGAACTAACCCATGCGGAGGCTCTCACCAGCCAGGTGTAGCAGCGCATGTTCCTGTCCCTGGCCTGCAGTGTGGCTTTGACCTGACAAATATAGGGTGCATTTGCCCCAGGAACAAGTGATCTGAGGAGTAGAGAAGTCTCAGAGCCCAGGTCCAGTTAAGTATTTAGAAGACTCAACCTGAGAACTGTTTTCTGGGGAAACTGAAAAACAAGTCATGGTCTCATTCGGGCCTATGCTTACTACGCTTTTCCCCAAGTAAGTCAAAACTCCTCGGGATGTTGGCCATAGCAAGTGAGGAGTTGCGACCCAAATCCTGGGCCTGGGACTTCTTAGCACCCTCCCCGCTGCTGGTGGCCTGTGGCTGCTCTCATGTGACAAGCATGTGACTTCCTGGAGGAAAGAAACTTTCATAATCAGATAGAAATAGGAAGATGGAAAATAGCTCAGTGGGGCATGTAGGGATTGGGCAATGAGTTGTCTAAAGCACACTGGGCCACGATAAGGAGGTTAGGGTGAGGAGCCAGGTTTCACCTGAGTCATGTCTAAGATCTGAGAAGGCTCCTGGAGTTGAGGCTTCTCGGTAGCCTCAGGCAGAGACCCAGTGTCTTTCTGCCTCCCACTAGTCTGACTAAAACTGGGCATGGGGCTGACCTGGAAGAGGTGGGCAGGGGCAGAGATTTGAAATTGTGCAGCTTGGAGCTAAGGCTGCATCAGTTCAGCACCTCCAGGCATCCCCCTTCTGCATCCCCGAGTAGGACGTCTGGGCCTGTCTCCTGGTGGCTCTGAAATAGGAATGATATGTCTTTTTTTTTTTTTTTTTTTTTTTTTGGGTACCAGGGATTGAACTCAGGGCACTGACCACTGGGCCACATCCCCAGCCCTTTTATGTATTTTATTAGAGACAGGGTCTCCCTGAGTTGCTAAGTGCCTCGCCATTGCTGAGGCTGGCTTTGAACTCGCGATCCTCCTGCCTCAGCCTCCCAAGTGCTGGGATTACAGGCATGCGCCACCGCGCCCGGCTGAATGATATGTCTTAAAGTGCTGCCTGGGCTGGGCAGGGCTGGGGGCTGCCTCTGAGGAGTAGGGAAAGGGCTTCTGCCCAGGTGGCACTGCAGGGAACTGGCTTTGCTCTTCTAGTTTCTGTATGGGTTTCTCAGAACAGGATCCTTCTTTAGGAAAGTGAATCTCTCCTACCTCACCACATACCACATTCTGTTATCTACTCCCAGGTCCTTCACACCCCTACCCCTTTACAGCACCAAGCAGAGAACCTTCCAGAAAGTTCTACATGTATGGGTATTCGTCTTTAAGCCCAGGGCAACAGATAGATACATGAAAGTTTGGGAAAGGGGTTGAGTGAGGCCAAATATAGAGCTGATGCCCTCATGTGTTCCCCCTAGACATTAGCTGAGGGATACTTGCCTTTAAAATGTTCCTGATAGAAATGGGTAGACAACATTAGCCTGTAGGAGGCCCTGGGTATTTGATCCCTAGAATCACCCCTACCACCACCACAATAACAACAAAAACTCCTTATGCTGGGTGCTGCCTCTGAGAGAGAGGTCCCACGGACTAGTTAACTTTGTCACCAAGTACCCTCCAAGCACAGGCCTCATACCCAAAGAGTAGTGCAAAGACCCTAGATCTCATCAGATTTCACTTGAGGAGGAAGAACATGGAAATTTGTCTTTGTGTCTTGGCCCTGCTACTTTCCCTAGAGAGTAGCTTTAAGAGATCTGAGGTTATATGAATTCACATCAGCCTCATGTTCTTGTGTAGCCACGCTGCCTGGAACCCAGCTTCTGCCATGAATGTCCAAGGGGCCATCTGGTTAGGATGCTTGCTGAAGCTTTGTGACTGGTAGCTAGACCAGAGTGTGAACTTGACTCCACCACTCGGTGGAAGTGCGGCCTTGAGCCTCTTCTGTAAAATGAGAGTAGTGGTGGTGTGTTCCACATAGAGGTGTCACATAATAAAAAGAGTGAAAGTAATGTGCCTATGCCTAGAAGGTAAGTATCTGTGATGTCAGGGAGAGTTAAATGAAGGGCTTTCAGTGAACCCAGGAAGGAGAGGTGGAACCTTAGCCCTGCTGTGCCTTGAGGAGGAAGGGATGTCCCTGAATGGCTTCTTAATAAAGACAGGCCTAAGAAAGGCTGCAAATTCTGTTGGGCCACTGAGTACATGCTTAGGTCACATATTCCATTAGCAACTCTCTCTCTGTTTGTTCCTCCCTGGTTCCCAAAAGACCCTTCTCCGGGCATCCACTCCAGTTCTGCTTCCACTTGTCCCCACCTTTTTTTTTTTTTTTTTTTTTTTTTTTTTTGAGACAGGGTCATATTATGTTGCCCAAGTTAGTCTCAGACTTGTGGGCTCAAGTGATCCTCCCACCCAGCCTCCAGAGTAGCTAGGACTCTGGGTGTACACCTGCCTGGTCTTCCCCTCCCTTTTTTGCTTCTACAATTGCTTTTGCTTTCCTTCTCCCCCAGAATGCCCTGACTCCCAACCCTATCATTTTTGTCAGTGAAACATTAAGTGTCTTTCCAGGCCCCAGGTCAAACACCACTTTATTCAAGAAGGATTTAGACTGGGTATGGTGGCATACACCTGTATTCCCAGCGTCACGGAAGGCTGAGATAGGAGGATCACAAGTTTGAGGCCAGCCTCAGCAACTTAGTGAGGCCCTAAGCAACTCAGCAAGACCCTGTCTCAAAATTAAAAGGGCTGGGGATATTGCTCAGTGGTCAGGTGCCCCTGTGTTCAATCCCTGGTACAAAAAAAAAAAAAAAGCATTTAGGCGTCAACTCAGTTGGAAGTGGTGACCCCTCATAACATACTGTCCGGACTACTCTTTTTTATTTGGTACCGGGGATTGAACTCAGGGGCACTCAACCACTGGGCCACATCCCCAGCCCTTTTTTGTGTTTTTATTAGAGACAGGGTCTCACTGAGTTGCTAAGTGCCTCGCCATTGCTGAGGCTGGCTTTGAACTCATGATCCTCCTGCCTCAGCCTCCCAAGTGCTGGGATTACAGGCGTGCGCCACTGCGCCCAGCTTGTCCAGACTACTCTTAACCCATCAAGCACTACCTGGCCTTTTTTGTGATTTCTAAGCTTATCTCAAATTTATACTCACTAGCAACTTGGGCAATAGAACCCAGTCTTATACATGGCTCATGGAATATTCAGTGCTAATAAATAACATTTATAGCCCTCAAAACCCATAAAACTTCCTGGAATACAGTAATAGAGGGATGGAAAAGAGGAAAGTTTTCCCCTCCCTTGCCAACTGCTTCATGGTTATCCATCTCTTAAAGAGCCTTATGACTTGTATTCCTTCAAGAAAACCAAGGCCCCAAAAGGGAAAGGGAGCTACTCAGACATACAGCAAGTTAGTGGTGAACCAGGATTTGCTGAGAATTCTTCTTTAAAATTTTTTGATACTGGGTATTTAACCCAGAGGCACTTTACCACTGAATTACAATCACAGCCCTTTTATTTATTTGTATTTGTTTGTTTGTTTGTTTGTTTGTTTATTCTCACTAAGTTGATTAGGGCTAGGGCTGCAGTTCAAGTTCAGTGGTAGAGTACACGCCTAGCATGTATGAGGCACTGGGTTTGATCCTCAGCACCACATAAAAATAAGTAAATAAAATAAAGGTATTGTGTCCATCTACAATTTAAAAAAAATTTTTTAAAGTCACTTAAAGCTTACTAAATTGCAGAGATTAGCCTCAAATTTATGATCCTCCTGCCTCAGCCTCCCAAGTCGCTGGAATTACAGGCATGTGCCACTGTGCCCAGCTGAGCCAGAATCTGGATTCAGGGTATGCTCAGTTTAATGCCCTTTCCTTTCTATTGGAAAGAAAGAGAGTGCTGAGGGGCTAAAACATGGATTCTGGAAGGATCATGGGTTATTGTCATAAATAAATGATTTAATACATGTAAAATCCTTAGATCAGTCCTGGAATAATAAGCATAATATAATTTGCTTATATTGTTGCTTCACCTTTATTATTATTCTTTTATTCTTTATTGGTACCTCTCACCAGGTTTATTGGTCAATTTTTCATTTCCATAACAAAATTCCCAAGGCAGGCTACTTTATGGAGAAAAGAGATTTATTTACCTCACAGTATGGGAGGCTGGAAGTCCAAACAACAGTATAGACTCTTGGCTTCATCAAATCACAGCAGGAATGCATATGTTTTTTTTGTTGTTGTTTTTTTTTTTTTTTTTTTTTTTTTGTGGTACTGGGGATTGAACTCAGGGGCACTTCGTCCACTGGGTCACATCCCCAGCCCTTTTTTGTATTTTATTTAGAAACAGGGTCTCACTGAGTTGCTAAGTGCCTCGCCATTGCTGAGGCTGGCTTTGAACTCATGATTCTCCTGCCTCAGCCTCCCAAAGTGCTGGGATTACAGGCGTGCGCCACCACGCCCGGCTGCATATGTATTTTTAAAAAATTTTTTTCTTTTTAATTACAATGCCTGTGTATTTCTGTATGGTTCTCTTACAAAGCCACCAGGATTCAGTCATGGGGCTATATCATAATGACCTAATCAATCTAATCACTTTCCAAAGTCCCCACTTTTGGGATGAGAGTGTAGCTCAGAAGTAGCATTTGCCTAAGTAGGACTTGGGTGGTATCCCTAGCACTGCTAAAAGAAAAGAAAAGAGAAAGTCCTCATTGCTAAACACCAGTCAGATTAAGTTTCCACACTCTTAATACCATAAACATGACTCTGGGGATTAAACTTCTGCCTGAGTTCCAGGGAAACAAATCATATTCAAACCAGGTCCCCTCATTTCAGAGGAGAGAAGAACCCAAGAGTATTAAGTATGGTAGAACATCCTTACTAGGTAGCAGGCGAGAAGATGGCAGGAAACTCCAAGACCACCCTTCTGGATTACTGACATAATGGCCTCAGGAGATTTTCCAGGATATCACAGACTTACAGCCAACAAACCAGACCTTGAATAAATATCTTTGTTTTGGTGAAGAGAAAATGAAAAGGAACCTTTTTCACTGTTTGCAGGCTCTCAGAAGACCTAGTGAGTCTGGGCTCTGAGGCCCGCTCCGTGGTCACCATGGCTCAAAGCAAGCAGCAGCTGCAGAGGGACTCCCTAGCCCTGCCTGTCTGTTAGGCTACCTGTAGACCCCCTTCAGCTAGGTCCTTGGAAGAGTGAGGGCCCAGAATTCATTCCATCATACTTCTTCCATTGCTGAGCTGAAAAGCAAGATTTCTTCCCTGTCTGGTTGGAGGGGGCTGTCGTGAAAAATGATTGCATTAAGAAAAGTCATCTCGGGGCTGGGATGTGGCTCAGCAGTAGGGCGCTCACCTAGCACATGCGTGACCTGGGTTCGATCCTCAGCACCACATAAAAATACATGCATTAAGCCGGGCGCGGTGGCGCACGCCTGTAATCCCAGCACTTTGGGAGGCTGAGGCAGGAGGATCGCGAGTTCAAAGCCAGCCATCAGCAATGGCGAGGCACTTAGCAACTCAGTGAGACCCTGTCTCTAATAAAATACAAAAAAAAAGGTCTGGGGATGTGACCCAGTGGTCGAGTGCCCCTGAGTTCAATCCCCGGTACCACACAAAAAAAAAACAAACAAACAAAAAAAAAACACATGCATTGTGTACAACTAAAAGCAAATAAATAAATATTTAAAAAAAAAAAAAAGATATGGGAGCTGGGCACAGTGGCCCATGTCTGTAATCCCAGTGGCTCAGGAAGCTGAGGCAGGAGGATTGTGAGTTCAAAGCCAGCCTCAGCAACTTAGTGAGGCTCTAAGCAACTTAGTGAGACCCTGTCTCTAAATAAAAATGAAAAGGGGACTGGGATTGTGGCTCAGCAGTAGGGCGCTCGCCTAGCATGTGCGCAGCCGGGGTTCGATCCTCAGCACCACCTAAGAATAAAGGCGTTGTGTACAACTAAAATAAATGAATATTAAAAAAAAAAGAAAAAGAAAAAGAAAAGGGCTAAGGATGGGGCTAGGGTTGTGGCTCAGTAATAGAGTGCTTGCCTCACATGTGTAAGGCACTGAGTTTGATTATCAGCACCACATATAAATAAATTAATAAAATAAGGTCCATCAACAACTAATTTATATATATATATATACATATATATTTTTTATTTTATAAATTTAACAAACAAACAAACAAAAAAAGAGCTGGGGATGTGGCTCAGTTAAATGCTCCTGCGTTCAATCCAATACCAACCCCTACCCCCCAAAAAAAGATATGGGAGGCTGGGGTGTAGCTCAGCAGTGCAGTGCTTACCTAGCATGCATAAAACCCTGGGTTTGATCCCCAGCACTGCAAAAAGAAAAAAGGATATGGGTCTTTGTATTGATGGCGGTTGGAAATCAGACTGGTTTTCCTAAGAGAGGGGTGGCATGCCAGATTTGTTTTATAGAGTGCTCTCTAAACTTTTTTCTCCAATTGATCTTGTGTCTATGATGTGAGCCTCTTGATCCTGGGGCTGCTAGAACACCAGACCCAGCTCAGATGTGACCACTGTGCAGCTTTCACTGACTACCTTGGTCAGAATCTTATCCTGTTCCACTCTCTCTTCATTAGAACATGTTTGTTGCTTTCTCCTGTCAGCCCCTGGCACTAGATTGGGCTCAGTTCATAACACCAAGCTGACCAGCCCAGGACAGGGCACAAAGAGCTTGGAGAAGAAGAAATTAGTAGTCACAAGGTTTCATGATGAGAACCTGAAAGTGCTTGCCATGTCTGGGCACAGTGGCGTATTCCTGTATTCCCATTGACTCCTGACGCTGAGACAGGACAAGCACAAGTTCCAGGCCAATCTCAGAAACTCAGTAAGACCCTTTCTCAAAATGAAAAATAACAAGGGCTGGGAATGTAGCTCAGTGGTAAAGCAATCCTGGGTTCAATTGCTGGTACAAAACAACAAAAAAATTCAGGGTCATGATGAGCCATTTTTGCTATGAACAAGTATGTATGCCTTGTTTCTAGGGAGGGGCAGCTAGAACATTGGATTCCCTTACAAATGTGGCCTGAGCCAGATCATTTCCTCCACCCCTAAATTTGTAAAGGTAACATTTATTTAAGGAGGATACCAAAGGTGGCATGATAGGGAAAAGAAGAAACTCATACTGGGGTATGAGTTTGCTAAGGAAGGCACTTCAGTTCTCCCCACCCAAATATGTAGTATTCTTGACACTGTTGGCATTGAAGTCAGAAATTCTTTGGGACAGTCCTGATGAGCTTCTGCTCATCGAATGCTAGTCACTCCATAGTTGTTGTGACCACTTTAAATTCTCCTGCACATCTTAAAATACTTTCTGGCAGGGCAATACCAACTACCCTTTACCTAATTGAGAGTTGCTGTCTCAGCGTTTAAGCCAATAAGGATATGTTCAGCAGTGCCTCAGGTCCCCGCCTCTGGCGAGCAGGGAGACCTGGGATGTCCCCCCATTTGAGAGGATCTTACTGAAGATTTTGTCTGGTGGGATGGGAATTCCCCTCCTCCTCACTCTTTGAGACTCCAGCTCCTCCTGACTCTCCCAGCCCTGTTGCTTACAATAGTAACCTGAAGCCTTGGGCAGAATTTTTTGGGAAGCTAAAATTTGAATACAGCCAGGACAGAACGCCTCTGGTGGCAGAACCTTGTTCTGCTCTTTTGGGCCACCAGATGGCGCTTGAGAGCCCACCTCTCTGCCGCAGGACGGGTGGTGGCAGGAGTTGACTGCAGAGGGAACTTGCATTAAAGAGGTCCAGTTCTTAAAGAGACACGGTCATACACTGACTTGCTTGACCATTAACCCCAAAGCAAGACTCCATCAATAGCAAGCACCACTGGCCAGGCTCAAAGGCTCCTTTGTCTTCACTTCCCTGGATGTTGAACTGCCACCTCCTGGAGCCAGTCTCCTTGACAGCCTGCAGCCCTGGAGGCTACTCCTGGGCCTGATGGGGACAGGGCCCGCTTGGTGAGTGGTGTCAGAGCTCCTGGCAGAGCAGCCCAGGGCTGGGATGCATCAGCAGAACTCTGGCTGAAAGAGTGGGGAGCACAGCCAGTTTCAGGGCAGTGGTGACCACAGGAGGGCAGAGGGCCAGCCGATGAGTTCTGAGCTCAACTTGGACATGCCTCCCCGCATCCCTCGGAACTGATGAAATTGGAGCCATTTAACTTGGTCTCTGGGTTTGGGGGACTTGGAGAAACCTCTTGTCTCTTCTTCCGCTGGCATCTTTCCAAATGCTGATGAGGATTCAGTGGTAAGTAAATGATGGAGGGGACCCCAGACCCTGCTGTAGAGCCCTCTGATTGACTCCAGGGAAACTCTCATGGTGATCCCTGGGTGGTACAATCTAAGCAATGTCAGGTAAGAGCTATGTTAGCTGGGGCTTGGCAAAAGACCCTCCTGAAATTGCAGCTTGGTTAGTCTTTTCTAATCCAGGTGCTCTGCGCATGATACTGAACTTGCTGTGGCCCTGGTTGTGGGAACAGGGCTTGCACACAGCCCTTGGGAAATGTATGGGTATGTGCGGGAAGTGTCACTGCTGCTGGGACATGGATGTCCTGGGACCTGTGCTTTCTCCTGGTCGTGATGCTGAGGGAGGCAACAAGGGGTGAGTGCAATTCCTTGGGAATAAGGTCTACATCTTACCGGGGCTGCAGATCTTTCCCATGGTTCAAGCTGACACAAAACTTCAATAGAGAAATGAATTGGGGATGGCTGCAAATTAATCTCTGTTATCTGGAAATCTCACTCTCTGCTGGAAAACCAGGAGTTTGGAAGAGGTAGGCAGTAAATGTATGAAGACACGAATGGTGTGAATATACTTTTATACAATCAGAGATATGTAAAAATGTGCTTTATAAGTATAATGTGAAATGTAACGCATTCTGCTGTCATTTATAACAACTTAGAATAAAAAATAAATTTAAAAAAAGAAAAGGCAGGCAGTAAGAGGTTAAAGGACAGAGTCTTGGGCCAAGCCTTCTCCCTGACTGGTGACAGAGGCCTGGGGGATTTTCTTCTTCCCAGACCCAAGGGATGAGGGTAAATCCTAGAAGAGCAGATGCTGCTTTACTATACCAAGGAAAAAGAAATGAAGCTAGGTGTGGAAAGGAAGCAAAGTTTATAGTCTGCTACTGCCGATAAGAGGTCTGGAGTCATCTACCTGACCCACCAGGTGCCCACCTTCTGTAGATGATAGAGACTGGCATAAGGCATAGAGGCAGTGGGGTTTGGCAGGACCTGGCAGCAAGAGACTGCCATTGGATTGTGTTCAGCTTGTCTCCAGGGTCATCTGCCCTGTTGTAGCAGATGTGGTTTTCTTTGAGAAACAGTTCTCTTTTTGTTTTATTATCGGTGGCCCTAGGGGTTCTGGAATAACACCGCCTTGCCTTCTCATGAAGCTCTGATCTCTTCTTCCCCCAGTTAACTTCATTCTGTTTATTCATTTCATCACTCTTTACAGCCCAATACATAGCTATACACGTGGACTCTGGATTCAGACTCGGTTCATTTCCAAGTGTCTCCATCTGCTAGCTGGCCAATGCCTTAGCCTTTCTTCTTCTTCTGTGAAACTGAGATGATAGTAGTGCCTTTCTCATTGCATTATGTGGGGATTAGGTGAGATAATACACATAGACTAATGCCTGGCACTTACCAAGCACTCAGTAAATATTACCTGTTCCTAATTTTACTTATTCAACATGCATTATTGAATGCCAGTCTGTTGGACTTTTGGCAGAGAGCTGATCTGGAGACAGCATGGTGACAGCTGCTTTGGAAGTCTATACGAATGTCATTCATCCACTGGGCTGGGTGCTGGGTACACTCTAGTGCAAAATATACTGACCCAGCTTTAAAGAACAGATCTGTTGGGAGGGTGCAAACTCTTGGGTTTTTTAAGTCACTGGAGTCTGTTTTTGTTTTTTCACCTGAATGTGGAGTGCCACACACCCCGTCAATACCTAAGCATCCAGCTTCTGCACACACTGGCTTTCTCTGCCTGGCCCCAGCATGTGGACAACATTCTCTTTGCCAGCAGTGACTATTGGGTGATCAAGAAAGCAGGGACTCCTGGGTCTTTCCTGTCATACACAGTGGAGCTGGGTTGTTGATAACGTGAGAAGGGAAGAAAAGTGGTGATGCATAGTTTTTGCTGCTGTTTTTGTTTTGTTTGCCATGCTAGGGATTGGAGATACCCAGTTTTGATTCTAAGATCATCACTTTTTTTTTTTTTTTTTTCATTCTGGCCAAATGGTTGGTAGAAGATTTGGTTGTTGGATGGCAACATACCTCCCCTGGGAGTAAAGGGTAGGGCTGCTGGCCTTCAGAATGGGATCTAGCATCTCCTTCCTGCTCAGCCTCACATCATCAACCCAGCACTGCTGGCAGGGTAGCCAGCCCTTAAATCCCTGTTAAATCCAGTGGTGAGGGAGGAGTGGGCAGGTCACCACAGAGATGGAGGAGCCGAGGACAGCTTGAGTGCAGGGGCTGGAGGGAGGGCTGGGGAAGATGGAGAGCTCTGGACCCAGGGACTGGACAACCAAATGGTTAGTAGGGGAGTGGAGGAGGTGGTTCCATGGATGCTGACTCAGTACCTTGGGGTGCACGGGCTGGTGCAGGCACTTAGCTGAATCAGGGAAGTCTGTCTACAAGAACACCTTCCTGCTGCTCTGACAGATTGGGGTTGATGGCTGGGGTTAAGAGCACTAAGGGTAGCAATCCTTGGGCAAAATACTGAAGTGAGTAACTCTTTTAACTCTTTCTTTTCCAGGTGTGTGGTAGGGTTTTCCCAGCTTCCCCCCTGCCCTCAGTGCCAGAGATCTGAAGGCAGATGTTCCAATCTCCAATTGTCATGGTATTCCAAGGCCCATTCACTCATTGCAGTAGCCAAGGTTAGAATGAGGCTGTGTGGGATTAACACTGGAGGTCATCCCATAAGGCGTCAAGAAAATCTTGAAGTAACTACCATTTTCTGAGATGGGCATCTACAGATAGAACGAGGCTAGAAAGGTTTCCTAGAAGGAGGTCTCACCAGTGGACCAGCCAAGATTTCCAGGGACCTTCAATACCCTGTATTTAACAGTCAGCTAACAGTGGAGGCAGCATGTACATTATTTAAGCGGACAGCTAGGGTCCAAGTCCCAGTGAGGTCATCCTTGTGAACAAAACTCTAAGGTCCAAGTTGACTTTTAGTGTCAGATATTAGAAATATTACCACCCAGTATTTCTAGAGTTTCTCCCTCTACCCTACATTGTGTTGTAGAAGGGAAGGTCCGGGGAGGATTGGACAGAATGTAGGAAAAAAAAGCAAACTATAGCAACGCTAAGGAGAGCAACTGCAAGATTTTAGCTTGAAAAATGCTGAAAATAGCTTGTTCAAGCTTTTGTAGATAAAAATGTAAAATGTATGCAAATGTATGTGACTCACACAGAAACACATATCCATGGCCTCCTCACAGCCAGCACCGGATGTGACCATCAGGAAAAATCCCCGTGGTGTGGGAAGAGGGTCCAGGCAATCTTGATTGTTGTTGTTGGGGAGGGAACAGTGCCATGGCCTCCCGGGGCTGATGATTGAGGATGGCTGCAGCTCATGCTCCTGTTTCTTCCTCTCCTTGGTTCTGCCTGTGCCTTCTGAGAGTTCCATGCAGGAAGAAGAGAAGCCTGCGGTCCTTCGCCTGCTTCCTTGGAGAGCCTACTTGCTCCCTCCCTCATCCTGGAGCTCTATTTCTGGAGCTTCTCATTGGAGATGCACGGCTCCCTCTCTGCCAAGCTCCAGGTGCCTGCTTGGTGCTCCCAATCTTATGTGCCAGTCAGAGATGGTGGGAGGGTGTCAGCTGAGCAGGGAGGAGCAGCAAGACACAGAGCTAGAGCCTGAACCAAAGTGGTGGGGTGGGGGGACGGAGAGCCAAGTAGACACAGGGAGGGGCTCATGTTAGAAAATATGGGCAAGAAGCCACCTGTAGAGGCTTCCACACCTCAGAGCATCTTTCCCTGCACCTCTCAGGGGCTCAACCCAATCTACTGTGATCTGGTGTCCACCATTTCCTTTGGGTAGCTGTGGAGGTCTGTGCCCAGGCAGCTTATGGGACTGGGTACAGCCTTCCTCCCAGCATTATGGGCAAGGGTCTGCTTCTCCCCTTAAGAACTAGATCTGTTTGTTTGGAATGATGAGGACCCCCCAACACACACACACACACACACACACACACACACCACCACCACCACCACCACCACCACCACCATCACCACCACCAAGTTCAGTGGATGTCCACAAAGGCCAGGATGAGCTTACCTTCAGGTAGACTTTGGGTAGAACTGGATCATGAAGTTTTTGCCCTTAAGCTGCCTGAGGACTGTTCCGTTATTAGAAACGTTACTATCCTGGTAAACAAATGTTCTAGTGCAGGGCTTTCTTGGTGGGCCATGCTGCTTCCTTCCCAGGGAGTTCAGGAAAGGGTGTCAGCCTCTGCTGCCCTAGACCACCCTAGCCTGACTCACCTCCTCTTCAGTCACATCTCCAGTGTGACTACCGGACCAAATCTGTGGGAAAGTTGTCTTGGGTCCTATAGAATTGACACACATAAGGCCCCACCCCCAATGTCTTTACTGCCTTTGAGGGGGTCTTTGTTAAGAGGAATTTTGTCTGTTCTCTGAGGCATCTTGACCCCATACTTCCCTCAACTTATACATGATATTTATTGCACACATGATAGGCCTCCTGTGCTGTCTGGAGAGATGCCCAAAGAGGGCTCCTGGAGTTTAGCTTCCGGTTACTTCAAAGGGGCACTTCTGAGAGAGGGAGAAAGAGAGGGAGAGAGGGAGAGAAGGAGGGCGGGGGAGAGAGAGAGAGAGAGAGAGAGAGAGAGAGAGAGAAGAGAATATTATTCCTCCACTGTCCCTTGTTGCTCTCTCCGGCTTCTCTCCAGAGCCGCCCCCTGGTGTGTAGGGCGGGAACAGATGCACTTTAAGGTCTAGGGTAGTTGAATAGGCACTGCTAAGGTTTGGAAGCCAACAGTCCTTGGGCGGCGGAGCCTAACCGCGGGCGCGCAGGACTTTAACCCCGTCAGCGCCACTCCCCAGGCTCGCCTAGGGGAGGGGCCTGGTAGCCGAACCAGCCCGAATACTGCGCTTGGAGATCCTGGGGTGGCAGGTGATGTCACCCCTGCGGGCCCATAGGTCTTCCCGCGGCACCTAGTCTTCGGGTTGCCAGAATTCTGCTCAGCCCAACGAGGGCAGGAGGGGGGAGCCTGGGTCTGTGCCGCAACCTAGAGACCCGGCCGGACCACTCCTCGCGCTCGGACTCGAGCCCCTTTCCTGGGCGTCGGTGGGGCCCGGTGCTGCTGCCCACACACCCACCGGGTCCGGAGGCGTGCTGCGGTTGGGGGTGGGGGCGCGCCGGAGCCTCAAGCGGATTGGTCGCGGCCCCCGCCCCCCGCCCCTGGGCGCCGCGCAGCCCGGGGGAAGTTGCTAGTTGGCCGGCGGGCTGCGGGGCCGCGGCGCGGGGGTCTGCGGCTGTGCTCGCCCGGGCCGAAGCGGTCCGAAGGGTTCCCGGCTCTTTCCTCCCAGCTACCTGTTTCCCAGCCTCCCGGCCTCCACCCTGCGCTTTGCAACTTCGGCCTCCGGGTCTGGCCGGCCCTCCCGGCTCCCAGCCCGCCCGCGCCCTCCCTCCTTTGTTGTGCGATGAGGGTCGGGTTTCCGATCTGACGGAGCCGCCGCCGCCGCCGCCGCCGCCGCCGCCGCCGCGCGGAGCCGCGGGCATGGAGCCGCTCAGCCACCGGGGCCTGCCGCGCCTCTCCTGGATCGACACCCTCTACAGCAGTACGTGTGCGCTGGGGCCGGGGAGACCGGGCGGGAAGGGGCTCAGCGCCTGGCGAGACGCCCCGACGGCCCCGGGTCCCAGGTGCTGGGCTCTTCTGGGAGCTCGGCGGCATCCTTCACTAGGTGCGCCGCGGACCGGGAGGCTGGGGAGCTGCGTCGGATCCCCGTGATCGGCTGCATGTGGGGTCCCCGAGATTGGCTGCAGATAAGGTCCCCAGAGCGGACTTCAAGAGGTTGGGGACAGTGAACCCACCGGGCTAGGGAGCTGCTTCACCCTCGCCCACCTGTTGTGTAATCCAGCCCTCTACTGCCCTCAGGGAGAGGGGAGCACCCTTTTTAGGGTGCTACCTCGGCTCGCTGACTAGAGGCTTCTCTGTCCACACTGAAGCAGAAAGGCCATTTTGGGAAGTCCTTGGCGCTCAAGTTTGCCACCTCAGGAATATTCCGAGGGCGATGTGTGGTTCGGGGAGAAGGTGGGATTGATTGGGTAGGGAGGAGACTGTAAGTGCAGATCTCGTTGGGGGCCTTTTGGATGAAGAAGCTGAAAATCCCTGGTTCAGCAGTCTTCCTTGCCAGCCTCATCACCACCCCCACCCCCAAAAATGGGGGTAAAAAAATACCCTTCTCGGGCTCTCCACCCCCTCGCAGCTCCCAAATCTGCCTCGATCATGTGATTGCTCTTCCTTGGCCGCGGGGGATGTGTAACTGATCACTGGGACTTCCTAGGCACTGGAACTAAACCGGGAGCTGTCACCACCCGCACCCCCTGTGGCTTAGGTGGCTAAAACAGCACTGCCTCTTCTCCCCACCCTTCCCTTGAGACACCTTCTCCAGATGCTTTCTCCAGATGCAGGAAGAGGGTCCTGCAGGTCTCTAAGGAAGATAGTAAGTAGATTGTACCCTTCTGGATCCACTTGACTGAGACCCTCCTACTCTCTTACAACATCTCCCAGCTCAGAGTCCTGAAGCAGGAGTCCAGAGAGGCAGGTAAAGCCAGGTTCTGGGTCTGGACACTGGATACCTTACAAAATGGACATTTTTGTTGCTTTTTATTTTCAAGGACATATTTAAGGATCAACCTGGCTCTAGTTTCTTGATAACAGTCATATTGGGAGGAGGGGAAAGGTGATAGCTAGAGCTCCAAGGTCTAGCTCTGAAGGCTATGCAGTACTCAATACCCAGCCTCTTCTCTCCGCATCACCCTTGAATCCTGTTTTATTCCCCATATCTCCTTCCTCCACCCCACCCCACCCCATCCTACTTTCTTTGCTTGCCTCCTCCCAGGAGCGCTCCTTGTGATGGTTCATTCTGCTTTGGTTTTCTACATCAAAGGGGCAAAGCTGGATCCCCTGGGCTTCCATCCTGGGCCAAGCCCAGCCACTCCATCTGCTCCTTTCCCTGCAGAGGTCATCTTTATTGAGTGAGGGTTAGGGCCCAAGGTTGTGTGGCATGTGTGTATATGTGTGTCTGTGTGAATGGGGACACACATCTGTTCAGAGCCCTGATGCAGATCAGCTCCTGACCTGCAGGAAGGATTAGTGACCTCTGCTTGGCTGTGCTTTTGCAAATAACAGTCATTAACAATGCCTCATATTCACATGCTGCATATGTTCCTGGATATTTCTGGCCTTTTGCAAAACCCAGTACTGGTTTCTGTTTCCCAAAGCATTGAATCCTATGGAAGCCCATCTCTGGCATGCTCTCCCTGCTGAAGAAGACCCCCCCCTCATTCCCCACACACCTTATTATTTCCAAGTGGTCTTCCCCCATACCCAGCCTGGATCTGAGATACAAAATTGCCTGAGGCTGCCTTGAGAATTCCTGACCTGAGGAATGTCAGAGTAGGGAATTAGGCCAAGGGCCTGTTTGGGATACTGTAAACCAGCCTTGACTCAGGCAGACTGGCATCTGAACTGTACCCTGGTGCTGCCACAGTGGCCTCTGGACCTTTGGGGCAGCTGGATGACGGGGTGGGCAGGGGGCACTGACTTGGCAGCAGTGTGAGGGGTTCCTGCCTCCCTCTTCAGAACAGCTTATTTGAGAGCCCTATAGCATGAGGCTTCCTGGGGAGGTGCTGTGTAGTCATGTTTGGGCTGTAAGCCATCAAGTTTCCTCTTGACAAGAGCCTAAATTAAAACAAATACCCGGTCTGTCATTTGCCTGGCAGCATGGTTTTGTGGCTCCCAGAGGAAGTTCCTTTGCCTCTCGGGAAGCTGTTTGCTTAGGAGGCTCACAATCCTGAGATGGCAGGTCCCCACAAATACCAGATCATAAGGAATTATAAAGGGGGTACACCCAGGGCAGCTGGAGTGACTTAGAGATGTGAATGATGCAATGATAGAGGCTCAACCTTAGTGTTGTTCCAGAGCATCTCCTGAACACCTACTGTATGCTAGGCAATTTCTCCCACTCTCACCAAACCTTTCAACTCTGAACTCACAGATTAGGAAATGGAGGCCCAGTAAACTTAAATTATTTTACCCAAGGTCACATAACTGATGAATGACAGAGCAGGAATTCAGATGATACCCTAGGATAGTGAAGAGGACTCTGAGCTTCAGATATGTCTGAGATTATTCAAGACCTTGAATTGTATCATGGAATGGGAGATACTTGTCTCTTCAGTTCTCTGTTCCAAAGTTCTCCCAAAAATGGTCCAGCAGGATAAGTGGCTTTAGTGACCCTGACCCCAACCTGTCCCTGGTCTCTTGTAAGAGCTGGGGTTGGGCCTAGAGCCCACAAAGGGATGGCTGAAGCTCTATCTGCAGCGCCCAAGAGCTCTCTGCTCCTGAGCTGCCAGACTGCACACCAGCACCTTCTTGGCTTTGGAATTCTCAAACTGCTGTTTCAGCATCTGTGGCAGGGGTGTGTCCATTTCATCACAGGTTGATGGACATAGAGGAGGGGTGGATGGCAAATTCCCTCTCTCCCTTAAGATAGAAGTCCTGAAGGGCTTGGGTAATGATGATTTGTCTGACTCAAGGATATGGGTTAGATTCCAACTCCCAATGGGATCTGGGACTGATTGGAGCAGGGTCCTGGGCTCCTGGTGAAGTGGCAGGTGAGGGTGCCAGCCATCCCAAATTCTTGTCTCTACTACTCTTTTTCCTGCATGCCAACTTCATTCCTTATTACCCTGTCTAGTTTCTTTTCCCTAGGGCTGGTGTGAGTCTCTCTGTGGGCTGTTTTCTTATTCTTCTTAAATTCTCTGTGTCTTTCACCAACCACACTTTCCATTAGATGCTTAATACCTCTTAGTTGTCTTCTATACCCTGGGGTAAGACTGGACTAAATTAAGTTCTGTGAAGTAACCCCAAAATGAGGGGTGCTCTGAAACTTTCTATGACCCTCCAAGTGGAGACAGCCCTCCAAACAGATCTGGATTGAGACATGTATACTCCAGGCAGCCTTGTCATTTGGCTCCTTTTCAAATGGTCAAGAGTTTTTAGAAGAGGGGCTGAGGGCTGCATTTCAGGTCTCTTCCTTTGCTATTTCAATCTCTTTGTTTTTGTACTGGGCAATTCAGTACTGATCCCAAATATATCCATCCCACTGAGCCAAGCAAAAGCCTGTAGTTTCTTGGACCTCATAGAAGCCAGAACATGACCATCTGTGGTTGCAAGAATTCTGCCTTTTGGAGCTAATGTCTCTTACCCCCAGCAGCATTTCCAAGGGATATCTCAGTCTCTCATGATATTTTCGTTGCCTCTTACAGACTGAGTCCCTGTCCATGGGCCAGGAAAGTATTTGAGTCTGTGAGGATACAAACACATCTCCAAATGACCATGAGCCTGCCTCAGTTTCATCTTAGTGCTACACTTGACACACCAAGGACCTAGCCACTGGCACTGTGTGAATTTCATCAGAGCAGCTCACTCAGCCAGGCCACATCGGATGGCCCCTGATGTGCCAGTGAACACCTGCAGATGGATGCTTTCTTGTGCTCTGAATAGCCCCAGTAATTTATTCCTTCTTGTCAACACCAGCCCATAACTGTCATGGTTGCTGAAGTCTCAGAGGTGGGGCTGGCAGAATAGTTAAGTCATCTGCTCAGGAAAACTTTTTGTTGTTGTGATTGTTGCTCTTATTGTTCTTTGGGAAAAGGAAGAAATGACAGGAACATTTGGAAGAATTAGCAAGAAGATATTCTGGGAGGGTGGTTAAGGGGGAATGATAAGAAATTTCATTCTGCCTCTCTTGGAGGTAGGATGGAAGAGTTGGGCTATTCTCTGTCTGAGATATGGTCTGCTTCCAGGAGCAGTTCTTGAACCTTCCTTGTGACTACTCCTCTGTAAAGTGAGGCTATGATGTCTCTCGTGGGTGTTGTGTGGATTAATTAGCTAATGTTTATAAAGTGCTTTGAAGATAAGTGCTATTGAACTGCCCAGCTATCCAGCTTATCACGGTCCTCATCATTGAACAGGGATCCTTTTGCAGATGAGTTTGGAAGGGGCTTAGAAATGGCAAGGGGGTGGATAGGAACAGAGAATTGGACCAGATTTGCCTTTGTGTGTGTGTGTTGGGCACTGAACCCAGGGCCTTGCACATGCTGGCTGAGTGCTCTACCACTGAGCCACACTCCCAACTTTTTAGGAGGTTCCTAGCTTAGTTCTCAGGTATAAGTCCTTGATAGTTTTTGGTTGAATGAGTATGAGAGAGAAGTTCTGGGGCCTTGGCTCTTTTAATTCCTTACTCCACCAGAAATCTAGAAACCTGGCCCATTCACAAGTATCCTGGTGTGTGGATTTGGTAATTGTAGTAGCTTGTAGTGAAGTTGGAGACCCCCCAAGGGAGTCCTGCTTTGCTAGGGCTTGTGATTGGAAGGCTTCCCTGCAGCATTTCCTCCCATAGCTGTTTGATTCAGCTGGAGCCCTTTGGGGGCAAATCTGGAACTAGGCAGTTTTAGGCAGATTCAGGACAAATCAGTATCCTGCCACCTTCAAGGCCCTTGGCTATGGCAGACTAAGGAGATGCACAGGCTAATCACAACCATGTTCTACCTACAGTGTCTTGGCACTTTCCTCCAAGGGCTCTTTGTACCAGTGGGAGAAACCTGTGCATGCAGCCTCCTCTATCACAGTCTCCAAGGCTGCAATAGAAGAGGCTGTTTTTGGAGTTGGGAATTTAGCTCAGTGGCAGAGCACTTGCTAGCATGTACAAGACCCCGAGTTTCGTCCTCAGCTCTGGGTGTGTGTGTGTGTGTGTGTGTGTGTGTGTGTAGAGGTTGTTTTGTTTTGTTTGGTACCAGGGATTGAACTCAGGGGCACTCGACCACTGGGCCACATCCCCAGCCCTTTTTTGTATTTTATTAGAGACAGGGTCTCACTGAGTTGCTAAGTGCCTCACCATTGCTGAGGCTGGCTTTGAACTCGCGACCCTCCTGCCTCAGCCTCCCAAGTGCTGGGATTACAGATGTGCACCACCATGCCCAGCTGTTTTTTTTTTTTTTTAATTTTTATTTTTAGTAGTAGATGGACATAACATTATTTATTTATTTATTTATTTATGTGGTGCTGAGGATCGAACCCAGTGCCTCCCACTTGCTAGGCAAGCGCGCTACCATTGAGCTACAACCCAAGCCCGAAGAGGCTGTTTGTGATGTATGACCTTGGCCTGACTCAGCTTGCATTTCTCAGGATAAACCATGGTCATTTGGAGCCATGGGTGCCTCTGGTTGGGAATGTCCCACTGTCTCTGAAGCTTGGGGAGAACCTGCTGCAGACTCTGAATGGGGAAGAAGAAAGAAATCAGGGCACAGGGCAGAGTAGAGTCCCCCATACAGAGGTTGAGGACACATGCCCAGTCTTCTCTCCTCCCAAGTCATTTGGCAAAGAGACCTTTAAGGCAGAACCGACTGGTACTGTGACTGTAGGTGGGGCAACCAGTTCTCTGCCCCGATTCAGAACCAATTTTCTCTCCCTCAGTTTTATCCCCCCATACTTATTTCCTGACTTCTCCTGCCCTTCCTTCCCCACCACACATCAGGACAAAAAAAAAAAAAAAAAGAATATGAATTTACTGGCTATACAGAAAGTATCAGAGTGAGTCTGGCCTTCTGGAGATGGGAGTAGATGGGTTGAGCTCTGGGTTCAGGTGCCATTCTGCCCTTCCATGTCTCTGCCTTACTACTGATGGCTTCACATCCCTTTGGACCATAGGTGACATGGCAGATGCAATTAGGTGAGAAAGGTCTTCAGAAGGGTTTGGGTGGTTGACAGTCTCAGGTGGAGTAGGGCTGAAGGAGTCCTTGTCACTCCAGGCAGGGTGGCCATTGGTTTCCCTGGGTGCCAGAAGAGCTTGTGCTGCCTAGACAAACCCAGGATTGACTAGGGATCTGTGGGTTTACTTAGGTCAATTGGGGAAGGATATCTCTGTAATTACCTTCATGGGATTGAAGGGTTGATCCTGTTAGTGTGCTGGGCTAACCCCTTCCTCCTGGGCATTGCCTCCTAGAGAACAGCAAGGATTTAATGGATCAAGATTGTAGAGGCCAAAGATGCTGTGTAATTAAGCCTAGTTATCTCCCTGGCTGGGGGATATGTACTCCCCATAGCAGCAATTGATTTCCTTTTTTGTGGTTACCCCCAGCTATATGTGCATTATCCTGGGTCTAAACAGCCTGCAAGCCATCTTTTTGAGTTAGTCTTTCTCTTCAAGGAATAGCTTGGGAAGAAGGACCCCTCTATGAGAATTTTAGGATCAGGGTGGCAGTGTCTTTTGTGCTATATATAGTACACCATCAGTCTTTGAGGATAGTGTCCATTTTCTGCAGAGGAGAAGAGAAACCTCATTCTTGGGTCTCCCAGAACCACTGGGCCCCATAAAAAGAAGTCCATCAGTCCTGCGGAGTTCATAGAACTTTTTCTATTTGTTCTAGAAAGAATGGAATTGAATGGAACTTTAATCATCTCTACTCTGTGCCAGATGTTGTGTTAAGTACTTTCTGTAGATTATCATAAAACCCCCAAAGGATACCTTTTATCATCCCCCATTATATAGATGAAGAAACCAAGGCTCTGGGATGTTCAGTTATGGCCAGACCTTAGGTCCCTCTGACCCTGTAGCCCACTCAGCTTCCAACAGCAATAATGATTCTAGCCACAGCCAATTGAGCACCACCTACGTGGCAGCTCGGGCCTAGGCACTTCACATGTTATCACTTGTCCTTTAATCCCTATCTCATGAGGCAGGAATTATTTTCTCCATTCTTTGGGGAGGAAACTGGGGCTCAGCGAAGTTAAGAATTTGTTTAAGGTCATGGAGCTGGAGCACAAGCCAGGCATTGAGCACCAGGTTTGCCTGACTCTACACTGTGCTTTTCTCCCACACTCTGGCCTTTCACAGCAGCACAGTGAGGGCCTCTTGGCAAGTGGTATGTCACTGAGGTTGATTGATCTGGTTCATCTCTAGCCAGAATGACAACTGTGAAGACTGTGTCTTGACACCCCCCCCAACCCGTGATATTGTGGACAGCTCTCAACCCCCAGGTGTCCTGTTAGCACCCACCTACCCAATGCCTCCTCTATTCCAAGATATTCTCCTCACACAGTCACTCAGAGTCCACATCTCAGCATTAACCTTGCGTTGTTCTTGGGATTATTGGCAAGAAGCGCTGATTATTAATGCAAGAGCGAATAGGCTTTGGAAGCAGGGATGGGGTGTAGCTAGTGCCCAGTTTCCAGAGTAAAGTGGGGCCAGGAGCAAGGAAGTAGGAACTGGAAGAGAAGACTTGGCAAAGCCCAAGTATGCTGGCCCTGCTCTTGGGCTTTTAAAATTCACCTCCACAGTTACAGAAGAAAAATACAGCCTTTAACCATAAATCAGGCCACTGAGCACCAAAGTCTCTTGCCTAGGCCTAGAGCCCGTTGGGCTAAGATCTGGCTGCTATGTCCGAACTCACCCAGGCAAAGCATGTTATTGATGGGGTGGCATGGTGCAGCTCCTCCAGTCCCACTCCCCTCCTCCACTAAGACCCCTGCAACCTCAGAGAGCCCCTTCCAAGACCCTAGTCCTCTGGGAGAAGTCTGAGCCTGGGTGGCTTATAGTTAGTTTAGCAGACCCTGCCTTTGGCTAGGTTCAAAAAGGCCCAGTCAAGATCCGAGGCCCCATTTCACCAAAGATATGCAAGTGGTGAGACTGAGGGAAGAAGCTTCCCATGAACTAAAAACCAAATCAGGAGGGTAAAAGAGTGGAGGTACTCCCACCTCCATTCTCTTCCTTTCCTCTTGTTGCTCAAAATTTCAGTAGCTGCTCACTTCCTTCTCTGAGTCAGCAATATTTTTAGGATCCCCTGCTTGGTTGGATATAGGGACCCCTGCGCCACTCCCTCCGAGTCTATGTCCTTTTTAGGGAAGCATATGTGGAATCTCAGTTGTCCCTAGGGCCAAAATTGCTCTTGATTCCTCCTCTCCTCACACCACCCTGAACCTTGAGCAGCTGTCTCCCTCCTGTGGCTCCAGCACTGCTCCTGCCTCCCACCCCCCACCATCACCCCTGGGTTCTGGAATGTAGCCAGAGCAAAGGCTTAGCCCTGACAAACTTCCTCCTCCAGGTACCACCCTGGGATGCTCCCCACTCCTCACCCACCTAGAGCTTTCTCCTGCTATTCCTGCCCTTCCCTTCTACCCCCTTCCCCTCCCCATCACTTCGTTTCAAGGAAAGAGTCCTTTCTCAGGGAAGACTCCCAACTCAAGGCTGCCCAAGCCCAGGAGAGTTGAGAGCCCAGGAAGGCAGATCCTAGTAATGGGGGAGTCCTGCCCCTCCAAAGAGGGCATATTGTCCCTTTAGTGCTTCTCACTAATTCTTTCTGTGCAGGTTGAAGCTGTGACTCAGTGCACACCTCCTGCATTTCCCTCACCTCAGCAGGGCTGGGGAACACCCATTCACTTAGTATCTCCATGCAGTGGCTGCTGTTGTCAGTTCTGTGTCATGAGAGAGAGAGGAGCCGAAGGGCTGTGGTGGGGAGGTTCAGGTGTTGCATTAAGGGAAATTTTCTCATAGGTGGCCTGACCAAAGGAGTTAGTGCCACACACTGGGATTCAGTTAGACTGCCCCTATCAGTGGAGATTGGGCTGGGCTGGAGAAGTGACTTGCTAACTCCTTGGACTACTATCCACACACAGTACAGGCATTTTACATTGTAAGCTCACACACTGAAACAAAGTTTCCTGAAACAGCCCTTACCCTATTACATTTGCAATGCATTTGTATATTTATGCCCTTCTATCCTTTTCTATTCCACTCCATTAAAATAAAAAACAAATTTGTGGCTCAATGATGGAGCGCTTGCCTAGCATGTGTGAGGCATTGTGTTCAATTTTCAGCACCACATACAAATAAATAAAATAAAGGTTCATGAAATAAAGGTTCAACTAATAAAAATATTATAAAAAAAGAAAAAGAAAATGCTGGTCATGACCTACTACATTGATTATGTGACCTGCAATGTAAACAAACAAACAAAAACAAAAAGGTAGACAGGCTGATCTCAAAAGGCTCTTATTGACTGTAGGGAATAATAATTTACCAAACTCAAGTTGTGATTTTTGCCATATTACATACTTTTGTTCTTATATATTTAATGTTTTTCTTTCATTTGAATCAACATTGTTTAAAATGTAACTTACTTAGAAAAAAAAACTAATGGGAAATTTGTACACTTGCAATAAATAACCACCCTAAAAACTAAGCAGTGTTATTAATTCTAGTTACACTCTGTTGCCCTTGGAAAGATCTGAGTCTTCCTGCTTCTTTGTTTAAAGGGAGATAGAGATGTTAAAAATATGCTAGTACCAGTCTTTCTTCAGTAGTAGGAAAGATTGAATGGAATGGAAAATGGAATAATTCTCTTAACATGTGATTGAGAGTAATTTTATTCAGTGTGACAAGCAAGCAGATGCTAATCAAAGTGCCCTCTGCATGGGTATCCTCTACTTCCATCTACCCAGCGTCCTAGGCCCAATATTTCCTGTATTAGGAGTGGGGAGGGAAGGAGGTGGTTTTCCCTAGGATCAAATACCTAGCAGCTTCTCAAACTCCAGTGGGTTGGGGCGGGCGGGTCTTGTAAAGCTAATCAATTCAGCAGGTCTGTAATGAGGCCTGAGATTCTTCATGCTAGCAGGCACCCAAGTGCTGCTGCTGTTTCTATGTTTAGTGATGGTCCAGGGACCATAGTTTGGGTAGCAGGGCACCAGAGTTCTTTGTTCCCACTCACTGAGGGCTGACTGTGGACCCTGAACCAACTAAGGCCCTTTTGTGGCCTTAGATTCTAGCTAGATGAAAAACAATCCCCTTGACATATCTTTTTCCCCCCTGCTCTGGAGATTGAACCCAGGGGCACTCTACCATTAAGCTATATCCTCGGCCTTTTTAACTATTTTAAATTAAAGAAAAAAAATTTTAGTTGTTCACCTTTATTTATTTATATGTGGTGCTGAGAATTGAACCCAGTGCCTCACACATGCCAGGCAAGTGTGCTACCGCTGAGCCCCAGCCCCAGCCCTTAACTATTTTATTTTGAGGCAGGATCTCTCTAAGTTGCTGAGGCTGGCCTCAAACTTGCAATCCTCCTGTCTCAGTCTTCCAAGTTTCTGGGATTATAGGTGTGTACCACAGCCAGTGACATGTCTCTCTTAGGAGTCCATTTCCCCATAAAAGTAAAAATGACAAAGCAATTAAGTGGACACCTATAGCATAGCAGACCTAGCTAGTATTCTCACATTCACAATCTCATTTAATCCTCATGGTAAACCTGTGACAGGTTGCTACCCTCATTTTAAGGATGAGAAGGGGACTGACATTGTTGAATTCTGCCTGAGGGGCCCCCACTATTGGGGGGGCACACAGGGTCTCCCCATACCACCCCCCCCTTCCTAAGCATCTGGCCTTTATGTGTGCCTCCGTCTAGACAAAATCTATGTCCTCCCCACCCCCATTTTTCTCCCTGAAGGGCCAACTTTGGTGTTAATGGAGCAGAAATGGTTGTTAATTTCCTAGTGCATCATCGAGAGGGTTAATGAGAGACCATCTGGTGTGCCACCCAACCGTATAGAATGGCCACTTCCCCTGATTCAGACTGGCAAACATTTTGCAGACCTCATGGCAGCTTCTGACCAAACAGTTCCTGCCTTGGGAATCCTGGATGGTGCCTGTCTGGATATGCCATACTGTCTTTGGGTGCAGAACCTTCAGAGAGCAAAATTTTGTAGAAGCTGAACAGTAGATTCTGACCTGGACCCTGTGGTGTGGCTGGTCATTGCCACCTCAGCCAGTCTAGATAGCGGATGCCTGCAGTGTCTTCATGCTCCCTCCCTGATTCTGAGACCTCCTTTTCCACTTGGGTGTGTGCATCCATGGATTCAGTCAACTGCAGATCAAAAATATTCAGAAAAGCTGGGCACAGTGGCACATTCCTGTAATCCCAGCACTTGGGAGGCTGAGGCAGGAGGATCATGAGTTTAAAGACAGCCTCAGCAATGGCGAGGCACTTAGCAACTCAGTGAGACCCTGTCTCTAAATAAAATACAAAAAAGGGCTGGGGATGTGGCCCAGTGGTTGAGTGCTCCTGAGTTCAATCCCTGGTACAAAAAAAAAAAAAAAATCAGAAAAAAATTTATTTACTAAACATATATAATGTTCCCCTACCCCTTGTCAATATTGCCTAAGCTACAGAAAGGATTAATTAGCTAAACTCACTTTCATCTGCCATTGCTTTCCCCAGAAACCTTAAGTGGGGCATTTCCTACATATCTGGTCCAAACTGCCTTCAAGATCCCCCACATCTGGGAATCCTCTTGTTATCTATTTGGATTCCCCAGCATTCTAGCACATTGCCTCTGAGGGGTTGGGGCCCTTCACCATTCCCTGGCAAACTTGTGCACTGGTGAATGCCCCAGCTTCAAGTCTCAGCTCAGTTCCCACCACTTCCAGGAAGCCCTCCTGGCCTGATTTAGCACTCTCAGTGAGATCCCTGTCTCACAGTCCCTAACTATGTTTGCTCTGGGCCATCATTTAGCACTTTCTTATCTGTACACTGTTTACCTCTATAATGATTCATGCCAGTTGTCATTTCTTCTCTGCCAGACTCTAAACTCCTTAGAGGCATGAAGAATAACAAAGGCTGCTTTTATAGTTTTGCCAGATATTTTCCTAAGCACTTTACAAACAATATCCTATTTAATCTTCAACTACCTACTGAGGTCCTGATTATTCTTATCCTGTTTTATGGTTGAGGACACCGGCTTCCCACCCCAAGCTTCTAGAGAGGAGAGAGGCTCAATGCCTTCCCTTAGGTCACAATCCAGGTGTCTGGATGCCCCCTCCTGTGCTCTTTCCAGAAGGTGACCAAATGCTAGGACCTTCCACTGGAGAACCTCATGGTGGTGGTTGGGGGTGGGCATGCATCTGTATGCTCGAAAGCTCTTCCTGAAGACTGGGACAGTTAGCCACTATATTTTCCCTTCCTTCCACCCTTACCAGGTTCCTTGGATGGGCTACTAATTAAGTTGACATGACAAATGAACAGGAGAAAAACCTCTTTAAATCTGTGCCTATGCATGGGAGTCCTATACAGTGAGTCTTGAAGAAGACTTAGATGAGTGAAGTATATGCATTTGGCCCTCTGTATCAGTGGGTTCTATATCCATAGATTCAACCAACTGCAGATCAAAAATATTCAGGAAAAAAAATGCGTCCATACTGAAGACTTACAGATTGTTTTCCTTGTCATTGTTCCCTAAAGAATATAGCATAACAACTATTTAAAGGGATTGATGTTATATACAATATAATGTACAATTACTTACATAGCATTGATGTTGTATGTTAATGCTCTTCTTCTTCTCTTCCTCCTCCTCCTCCTCTCCTCCTCCTTCTATTTCAGTGCAGGGGATTGAACCCAGGGCCCTGCATATCTGGGCAAGTGCTCAAACACTGAGTTACATCCTCCCCCTTTGCCTATATAAAGGACTTGAGCATCCAAGGGTTTTGGTATCCTCAGGGGTCCTGGACCCAGTCCCCCATGGATGCCAAGGAACTGCTGTATAGCAGCATCCTGAGCTACAGAAAAAATGAGGCTTAGGCCTTCTGTAGGGATGGTGACAGCACAAGTTGTGAGAATGTGGGGGGTGGGTTGTGTGGTATATAAAGCTGCTTTTGTTCATGTAGATTAAAAGTCTTGGGTAAAAACAAAAAAGGAAGAAAAAAGTTGTCTGGATCAGCCTTTTTCCTATGCAGATACTTTTACTAATGTAGATTTCCCTTGTAGATGTAAATTTCTTTTACCCAAGAACAGCTTTTCAGAGCTACTCCCTTCTGTTGGTATCTCAGAATAACTATCTCAAATATGCCAAAGAAGTATATTTTGGAGTGGCATATTCTGATCTCTGATAGTCGTCTTTTGGGGTGGTATGTCCTGAATCCCACATCCAGCTGAGCTCTGGGCAGGTGGGAGATTGGAGAATGCTTTGTCTTTGGTCGAGGAAGTTTGAAGAGAGGAGGCCTGGGATGGGGGGGTGCCTGGCTGCCTAAGACAGTCTCAAGATGGAAGCATGCAGGGGAGGGGTGAGGGAGAGCTGGTTGCCAGGAGGGCAGAGGGCAATCAGAAAAGGATATTGGAGAGATCACACCAGTGACCCTCTCTCTGTGTTAGCTGTGACTCAGAGCTTGGCCTAGACCAAAACTTATCAATCACCCGTGCCCCCTCAAAGTGCCCTGTGAAAAATGCACGTTTTGATTCTGCAGATGGGGACCAACCTCCTTTTCTGCATTTCTTAGGAGCCCTAGTGATGTGTCCATACTGTTCACCTGGGGTGGGAAGGACCTGGATGCAGCCACATGACAGTCTAGCACCTCCTAGCTCCTTCTTTCCTGCAGGATAGAATCTAAACACAGCATGGCACGGGGGTCTTGTTAGAGACTTACTCCAACCCACCTCTGGCACCATATCTCCTCCTGGGACCCCAACCACACTCGTGACCCTCCTGACATACTGATTTTACACATGCTGTTCCTTTGCCTGGAGGAACAATCTTGGGACTTTGGACCTTTCTCTGCAAGTGCAGGTGAAGGTGAGGCTGAAGGTCAACTGACTGGGGAGTCAGCTCTAGACTTGGACTCCTGGCCCCGGAGAGAAGCTCTCCAGAGGTTTGTTTGTTTGTTTGTTTGTTTTTTGACTTTCTTTGGTTCTAGGGATTGAACCTAAGAGTGCTTTACCTCTGAGTCACATCCCCAGCCCTTTTCATTTTGAGACAGATTCTCACTAAGTTGCTGAGGATGGCTTTGAAGTTGCAATCCTCATGCCTCAGCCTCCTAAGCCACTGGGATTGCAGGCATGTGCCACCTTGCCTGGCCCTCCAGATGTTTCTTAAACCCTTCTTCTATGCTCCTTCTCATAGCCAAGGTCAGCCATGGCTCCTGGGCTTAAAAGAAAGGTATAGAGTCCCTGGGGTGTAGACTGCAGAGGTAGGGCAGGAGGATCACAAATTGAAGGCCAGCATCAGTAATTTAGCAATTTAGGAAGACCCTTTCTCAGAATAAAAATTAGAAAGGGCCATGGATGTGGCTCAGTGGTATAGCACCCCTGGATTCAATCCCCAGTACCAAAAAGAAGAAGAAGAAAGGTTACAATCAGGTGACTTAATTGTCCTGCTTTGAACATTTGTCGTTCCTTTGCCACCTTTGAGTAAAAATAGAACTGAGAATGACTGAAGTGAAACGCCACCTTGGAGTCCAGGAGAGCAGAGGTGGGGGTCCGTCCTGGGGAAGGTGTGTGCCTGGCACTCTTTGGTGGCCATCTGCATGAGCTATTGGGCACTGTGGTCTGTGGCCTGGACTCAGGCTAGCCTGGTCCCCCTGCTGGGAGCTCTAAAGCATTGATGCTGTCACTTTTTTCTGTCTTTGCTGTGGAACTATTTCAGGACTTCCTGAGGGGTTTCCTCTGGCGCTTCCTGAGTTTTCTCCTGGGGTTTCTGCCTCCAGGTCCCAGCCCAGGCCAGGGCAGCTCCCGGAAGGGCTAGGGGTACCACCCTGGCTGAGTGCAGCCCCCTCTGGCACCTCCTGCCCCTGGCTGCCCAAGGCTTCCTGAAGCTCTGGTTTTGGATAGTAGTAGCTCCCTCTCCCTGGGAAGAAATGCCCCTATCTACAGCAGGCTCCCCCTCCAGGGGCTGAGGATAAGGCTCTGATTGCAGGCAGGTGACAGAGGGCTAGTTTCTCTGAGTCTAGGCCCGCATCCTCCTCTGAGAGGTGTGCAGCTAGAGGCCTGTGCATGGTGCCCTTAGGGCACTAGGCCTTGAATACCTGCTAGGATTGTAGCTTAGGCAACTTACTTAACCCCTTTGAGCTTCATTTTTCTTCCCTATAAAATGGGAACCACCTTACTAACCCCAGGAAAGCATTGCTGAATTTTTTTAGCAAAAAAAATATAATATGTTATAGGAGGGTACCTTGACATGTGCCTGTGATCTCAGCTACTTGGGAGGCTGAGACAGGAAGATCACAAATTCCAGGCCAGCCTCAACAACTTATTGACATATTTGACAACATATTTGACAACATGTTGTCAAAGTAAAATAAAAAAGGACTGGAGATGTAGCCCAGTGGTAGAGCTCCCCATGATTCAATCTCCAGTACTGAAAAAGCAAATAGGATGCTCAGTTAAATTAGAATTTTAGGTCAGCCGGGCGCGGTGGCGCACGCCTGTAATCCCAGCACTTTGGAAGGCTGAGGCAGGAGGATCGCAAGTTCAAAGCCAGCCTCAGCAATGGTGAGGCACTTAGCAACTCAGTGAGACCCTGTCTCTAAATAAAATACAAAAATGGGCTGGGGATGTGGCCCAGTGGTCGAGTGCCCCTGAGTTCAATCCCTGGTACCAAAAAAAAAAAAAAAAAAAAAAAAAAGAATTTTAGATCAACAATGAATAATTTTAAAAAGTATAAGCATATCCCACACAAAATTTGGGGCGTATGTACACTAAAAACTTATTTGTTGCTTATATAACATTCTTATTTAACTTGCATTTTTTCTGGTGTTCCTACATCAAATTAAATGGTTATGTGTGTAATACTTTACAAAGTTTCTACCTCGGTGTTCCTTGCTCATTACATTGCTTTCCTGTCTCCTTTGTGCCACCGCACTGATCTACAGAAGCCAAGTTGGTGGAAAATTTCTGTGGAAATGTCACAGAAATATTGAGGTATTTGTTTTCCCCCAGAGTTGACACAAAAAATAATGGGGTGATTAATGGAAAGATGCCAGTGATAATTGCTAAGAATAGCCTAACACTTGCTTTGTGTCTGTTTCAAGCACTTTATATATATTCACTCCCTTATCCTTCACAACAGTCCTATGAAGAAGACACTATTTCCACTTTACAGATGAGAACACTGAGGCAGGAATTAGGTAAGCAATCTGTGTTCTTGCTCTTAATCAGGACACAGTATTGCTGCATCTTGTTTACCAGCTGCCATAGTTCAAAGCTGTGCAGTTTGTTTTTCAAGGTCAAGGACATGGAAGCCTACAGGGATAGTTTCACAAAGCAGGTGATAATTCATCTTGCTCCCAGAGGGAGGTGTGACTTCCTGGGTTCCCCTGTGATACTTAGCGAGAGGGCAGCCAGGCGTGGGGAGCACACACAGGAGATTGAGACACGGGCCATGTGCCAGTCTGTCCCAGGTGCATATAACCCCAGCCACACCCCTGAGTGTTTATGAGCTGTCCTGGAGTGTCCCTACAAGCCAGCCTCATGGCCTGTCTGTTCACACTTGCACGTGTCCATTTCAGTCTTATTAATTCACAAAGAATTTTGCTACTATGTGACATCTTGTTCTCTCTGAGAATCATTGTGATTCTCCAGGATAGATTATTTTCTCCTGTATAAAATGAATGCACGAGGTGGGCGTGGTGGCCCATGCCTGTAATCCCAGCTGCTCAGGAGGCTGAAACAGGAGGATGATAAGTTCAAGGCCAATCTGGGCAATTTAGCAAGACCCTGTCTTAAAGTAAAATAAAAAGGGAGAGGGATGTAGCTCAGTGGTAGAACACTTGCCTATCATGCTCAAGGCCCTGGGTTCAATTCTCAATGATGGGGACCAAGAAAAAAGTATAGAGTGATAGAAGATTAGAAAAATGCCTAGAAGTAAAGGATCAAAATAATGTGCCACTGCTCACCCTCCCCAAGGATCCCTCCTCTCTGCTCTTCTCTGATGCTCAGGCTTTGGCCATGTAGTCTGGCTGAAGGCCAGAACATGCTAGCCTGTTAGGTGGGCACCAGTCCTGGATGCTTATGCCAAGAGGGATAAATGGGAAAGGACTGGAACCCAACAGGTGGCAGTTTCCCCCTGAGAGCCATCACACACCTGCCTGTCCTTACCCTACACAGCAGTGTGGAAGCACCTATTGTTATGAGGGGCTGTTTTGGTCCCATTCCCAGATTATGGCCACAGATCAGTTTCCAGAATGCTCAGGTAGCACTAGCAGCCCTGCTTGGCCTAAAGCCTAGATTCTACCTCTTCTCCCACCCTAGGCCTCCCCTGGCCCAGCTTCTCTGTGTGAAGATCTTTCCCCCAATTTTCCTCAGGTTAACTTGGGCTAATTCAAAGAGAAATCTGAGACTAAGGACTTTCCCTGTTTCTGCTGCCAACTCCTTCCAGGTCCCTGCCATCTTCCTTTTCTCCCCCAGTCCCCAGTTCCCAAAGTATTCCTCAGTAAGTACTTGTTGGGAGATTCAGAGAAACCCTGGTTCTACCCTGGTGCAACAGAACATAGATGCACAGTCATATTGGGGGTGGGGGGTTTTGTAACAGGTCTATGACCACAATGTGGGCAGGGTAGGGTCTGGTTCCCAATTCTTGCAGTGGGGTGAGGGCCTCTGGCAGAAGCTGCCGCTTTCAGTGGAGCACACAGTCTGGGTATCCCACAAGGAGCCTCTAGCCACTCCCTTTCTCTGATCTCATGCTGAGACAGAAAACAGGGGGAACAGCAGGGTGGACCTGGAGGGGCCCTCTCCAGGAAGCCAGCCTGTGTCCAGGTAGAATCATTCTCTCTGAACCTGTCACCATCTGCACAGTGGAAGGTATAAACACCTACCCAGTGTGTGTTTTGGGTTGCATAATAATCAGCTAAGACAATAATGCTGATGGTGTGTAACCATGCTGTGGTATGCCAGAGTCAGGGATAATTGTTATTACTGATAAACACTGGCCAGGTACCTGGCAGGACTGAGTCTTTTATACATTCACACTTCTGCAGGGGAGCCTTTAAACTCCGAGGGATGTGTGAGTAAAGGAAAGAGAAATTGCACTTTTGCACACCCTAGATTTGAATCCCAAAGCCCCTGCTTAATGGCCACACAGCATCAGGCAAGTCACTTAATGAGCCTGTTAGCAGTACAATGCACCTCATGGGGCTGCTTTGGGGTTCAGAGCGGGATTGGATACCACTCGCTGCTGAGGTAGGGGGTAGTTAACAGGTGTCCTTAAGCCCAACTGGAAAAACCTTAACTTCTGGATACTGGGGCTTTTTGAAAAGCCCAGGGTAATTGCTAGGCAGGAAGCTGGATTTGGGGGCCTCAGTCCTTATGTATCTGAAAAGGGAACTTATCCCTGGGCTGGGAGTCTTCATGGTTCCACAGGAGGCAGAGAGTTGGACTGCCCCTTGCCCCCTTCTCAGCAGCACCCCCTGGAAGCTGGAAGGTAAACAACAATTCCATCAAGGGTCTCTCTCCACTGGACGAGATTTCTGTATGACTGGTTTCCTTCTTGAAGCATGGACCCTGTTGAGTTTTGGTAATTTGTGATGGAATATGCTCCAAAGTGCGCTTCATCTACCCTTCCCTGGCTTTTTTTTTCAACAGAGAACGTTAATGCGTCCATTAATCCAGCCATGGGCTCTGTGGGGCGGCAAATCTTCCTCTCAGTCTGGTATTCATACTGTGTGGTGGTTCTGTGAACTCAGCACCAGAGGGAAGGAATTTTGTCTGTTGTATTTTCTGTTATATCTCTGGCTCCTGGAGCAGTGCCTGAAGCATAACAGTTATTCGTGAAGTGAGTGAATGAAGGGAGAATGAATGAATGAATGAATGAATGAATGAATGTTGGTCTGGATTCAACATTCCAAGTTAGAGCCAGAGAGACCTGTGAAGATTGATTTGACAAAGTTGTTATATTTTTGAACCTCGGCTTCTTCCTCTGCAAATTTGGGATATAATTTGTATTACTTATACGCAGTTGCAAGACTGACTTTGAACTTCTGTTATGGAGTGTGAGTGTGCCTGGCCCATGGGAGGGACCCAGTACAATGACCAGAGGTACAGTGGGCACAGGCTGGGTTGTGCTCTGACCTAGGGCCCACTTCCCTATTTCTAGGGAAGGCCTGCTGTAGGTCCTTCTCCTCTCAGCCCTGAGTGACCTGTGGTCAGTCCTTTTAGAGAAACTTCCAGAGAATTTTGTCCCACTGAAGGGACTGAAAAACTGCTGTGTGCTTCACTGTGTTCATTTGCTAATAAGACTGGGTGACTTAAACAACAGGAATATGTTGTCTTACAGTTTTAGAGACCACAAGTCAAGGTGGCAGCAGGCTTGGTTGCTTATGAGTGCTGAGAAGCAGGATCTGTCCATCCTGTCTCCTGACTTCTGGTGGTTGACTGGAAGTCTCTGGTGTCGCTTGGTGTGTAGATTCCCTATCTCCATCTTTGTCTTCATCTTCATGTGACCTTCTCCTTGTGTCTCTGTGCCCAAATTTCCCCACTGAATAAAGACACAAGTCACACTGAATTAGAGCCCACCTTGACAACCTCATATTAACTCAATTGTCTCTATTAAGACCTTGTTTCCAAATGAGGTCATATTCTGAGGTATTGAGGTTAGGACTCCAACATATCTTTTCTTTCTTTTCTTTTCTTTTTTTTTTTTTTTTTTTTTATACTTTTTTTGAGCTACATCCCCCAGCTTTTTTTTTTTTTTTTTTTTTTTTTTTGGTATTGACTCAGGGGCATCGACCATAAACCCCGGCCCTTTTTGTAGGACAGGGTCTCACTGCTGTGCCGCTGAGCTTTGAACATCGCGATCCTCCCCTCAGCCTCTTTTACAGGCGTGCGCCATTTTTTATTTATTTATTTATTTATTTATTTTGAGACAAGATATCACTAAATTGCCAAAGCTGGACTTGAACCTACTCTCCCTCCTGCATCAGCCCTCTTGAGTCACTGGCATTACAGGTATGCACCACCGTGCCCAGCCCAACATATCTTTTTGAGGGGACACAATTCAACCCACATCTCTGCCCCAGTGGGTGCATTGCAGATAGAAGCACATACTGTCTTGAATTTTATGTTAGTCTTTCCCTCTTTGTCTTCCTACATAGGTACACGTTCCTAAATAATATAACTGTGTAGTTTTGCCTGCAATCTATATAAATAGAGTCAGAATATTTCTGTGACTTGCCTTTTTTTCTTGCTTAAAATTATGTTTGAGGTTCATCTTTGTTCTTGCCTATAGCTCTAAATTATTCATTGTCAAAGCTGCCTGGTTTTCCATTGTAGGAATAAACTACAACTTATTTAGTAGTAATAATGTTACTCTCACGTTTTGGAACAAAACCCATTGGCACATGTTATATATTTGTATCTATATATACACACTCATGAATGAAAAAGCTTCACAAAACAATACCCACCCTAAGAAGGTGAGATATTACTTTGCAATCCATTCCAAAAAGCGACCTGCCAAACTGATAGCATGATCCATTAACAGGTTGACCTATAGTTTGAAAGAACGCAGAGCTGAATGCACCCCATCGTGTCTTTTGTCTGCTTTGGTGGCTCTGTGGTCTGTGCCTGGCAGGCAGGCCCAGGCCATGTCCCTGCTGCTCTCACCAGCTGTCTGTCTGCACACCCACTGATGGGAGACCACGGTGTCAGTAGGTTCTCATTCTTCCATCTGTCCTGATTGTCAGCTTCTCTCCGGTTCTGCTGGGCATGTTCTAGCTGTGGCCTTGCCCTTGTCATGGCTGTGTCTCGTGGGCTGTGGCCTGAGAAACCAGCCCTCTGGGCATATTAGAACTATGTATCCTATAGTATTGTTGATTTAGAGAAAAGGTAGCGTCTGGAACCAGATTCCCTGGGGTCCAAACTTAGCCACTCGGTGGCTTTGCGACTTTGGGCATGACACTTTATCTCTCTGTACCTCAGTTTTTTTCATCTGTAAAATAGGAATAATAATAAATTATAAATATAATGATTATTGTATAATTATTGTATAAGGATACAATAATTTATTGTATATAATAAATATTGTATATATATGGGCTGTTATTATTATTACTGCTGAGCCTGCCTGTGCATCGGGACCTGAAATTGATTTAATTCTCTACTAGTATCTCTGGACATAACAGCCATGTTGAAAAGAGCTAAAAACCCATGGTTAAGTGCGGTGCTGTGTCACATGTCTGTAATCCCAGCTACTTGAGAGGCTGAGGCAGGAGGATCATGAGTTTGACACCAGCCTGGGCAATCTAGTGAGAGAACTTGTCTCAAAATTAAAAATGAACAGGGCTGGGGATGTAGTTCAGTGGTGAAGCATCCATGGATTCAACCCCCAGTACCAAAAAAAAAAGGATGGTGGAGGTGGAGAGAAGAGCTGGTCTAGGCCCAGGCTGCCTGCCTGCATTGAGTTCCCAGCTCCACCGTGACTCGCCATGGGGCAGTGAGAGAGCCAGTCAACCTTCCTGGGCCTGGGTTTACTCATCTACAAAATGGAAACAATAATAGAGCTCACCAGGAGATTGTTAGGAAGATTGGATGAGATAATGCTTTTAGTACAGCATCTGGCTTTGCTACCCCCTGACCCAGCCAGAACCTCAGGAGATGGCTTCTTGTTGTTGTTTAAACAGCAATTTTTTCACAGGATACTGTTACCTCCTGTGCAAGGAGCAGCTTCCTGGTCCAGTTCCCTCTCAGCAAAAGTTCAGTTACTGAGTTTTGTTGTTTTTTAGTACCAGGGATTGAATCCAGGGATGCTCAACCACTGAGCAACCCATCCCTGGCCCTTTTTATTTAGAGACGGCTGCTAAATTGCTGAGGCTGGCTTTGAACTGGCGATCCTCCTGCCTCAGCCTCCCCAGCTGCTGGGATCACAGGAGTGTGCCACTGTAACCAGCTAAAGCTCAATTTTGAGAACTTCTTTCATGAGCACACTGCTGTCAGAGACCTGAGCTCTTCTCTACCTGCTCCCTAGGCAGCCCTTCTCTCTGGTGCAGGCTGGTGGAGATAGGTGTCTTAATTTGGGTCACCACAGGGATCCCGTTGTGCTCAGAGAGGATCACAGTGTTGGAGTTAAACCCAGGGTCACCCGGGCACCAGGCACACACAATTCCCTTGCAGTGAGAGCCTCTCCTTCTTCCCCTTGGTGGCCAGCAGTATCTGGTCACCCACCTGCCTACCCTGTTATTGTCACTGATGTGGATAAAACAAGGAGGATGGTGTGGGATGTTCCACCATGCACCCCCGAGTCATCATCACTCCCCAGACCTGCCTCCTGGAACCACCCCCCTTCCTCAGCAGCCCTTCCCAGCTACCTGACAGCTTCCCCAAATCAAAATCAAATCAAGCCAGCATAGTGGGATGGACCTGTAATACCAGTGACTTAGAAGGCTGATGCAGGAGGATTGCAAGTTCAAGCCCAGCCTAGGCAATTTAAAAGATGTTATCTCAAAACAGAAAGGGCTGGGATGTAGCTGATGTAGTTCAGTGGTTGAATTTCCTGTGTCCCATTCCCAGTACAAAAACAAACCTAGCACAGTGTCTGGTGCAGTCCAGAGCAAGCCTCCCTCCTGCTTGAAACCTTTCGTGGCTCCCTATGGAGCCATGTCTACCTGGCATAGACTTCTGGGCATCTGTGGCCTGGCCCTGCAGGCCTCTCCACCCCTTCAGCTTTAGCAGTGCTGAACTCTCTGTGTTCCCCAAAGTCTATTTTGATGCTTGGCTCTGTGTCTCTGTCATTCACCTTCCTTTTGTGCTTACCTTTTTTTTTTTTTTGGAGGGGGGGCATTGGGGGGAACGGGGAGTACCAGGGATTGAACTCAGGGGTACTCAATCACTGAGGCACACCCCCCAGACCTATTTTGTATTTTATTTAGAGACAGGGTCTCACTGAGTTGCTTAGTGCCTCGCTTTTGCCGAGGCTGGCTTTGAACTTGCGATCCCTCTGTCTCAGCCTCCCGAGCTGCTGGGGATTACAGGCATGTGCCACCTTGCCCGGCTTGTGCTTACCTTTTGACCTTCAAACCCACTTCTCCATCACCCGCTTCAAGCAGCTCCCTGATCCCCAGTGGAATGAATCACTTCTGATAATGTGCAATGTCATGTCACAGTTTAAGATATGGACTCTGGGGAAGACGGTCCTGAGTGTGATCTTGGTCCCATCGTGTATTGTGTGATCTTGGGCTAGTTACCTTACTTCTCTTTGCTTCAGTTTCCTTATGAAATGGGAACTCTAAGAGTACCTACCTTATTGTGAAAACTAAATGGCCAATACATATTTTACACACATATTAAATGCTTTTGGTGTCTGCACACTCAATGGAATCTTCATGAGGGATGAGTCTACTTTGCTACCTAGCCATGTCCCTATAACTTGGCACAGTACCTGGCACATATATGTGTATATTGACTATCTGTCAGTGGACTGAAGGAAAGCCACCTTCATCTTCTTTGAAGAATTGTCTCTTCAGATCCTTTGCTCTGTGTGTGTGTGCTTGCGTGTGTGTTACTGGGGATAAGGTAAGTGCTATACCACTGAGCCATGTCCCCAGACCTCTCTGAGAATTTGTTTTTTTGTTTTTTTTTTTTTTTGTGTGTGTGTGTGTGTGGTGCTGGGAATTGAACCCAGGGCCTTGTGCATGCGAGGCAAGCACTCTACCAACTGATCTATATCCCCAGCCCATCTTTGACCATTTTTTAAAAGTTGGGTTAGATGTCTTTTTATTGTTGAGTTGTAAGATTTTTTTATATATAGTTTATATATATATAGTTTTTTATATATAGTTTAGCTACAAGTCCTTTGTCAGATACATAGAATACCCTATACTGTGGATATTCACTTTTTTTTTTTTTTTTTTATGATACTGGCGATTAAATCCAGGGCCTTGTGCATACTAAGCAAGTGCTCTACTAAGCTATATCCCCAGCCCTATTTATTTATTTATAGGCAGGGTCTTACTAAGTTGCCCAGACTAACCTTGAATTTGTGATCCTCCTGCCTCAGCCTCCCAAGTGGCTGGGATGACATTTTGAGTTAATTTTTGAAGTGTTCAATTTCTTTCTTTTTGCATGTGGCAATCCAGTTATTCTAGCACCATTTGTTGAAAAGACTCTTCCTTCCCCATTGAATGGTCTTGGTATGCTTAATCTGTTGACCATGAATACAGTGGTTTATTTCAGGACTCATTTAAATCTACTCCACTGATCCATTTGTCTACAAGACACCTCCAGCTATAGCAGTTTACCACCTCTGCCTATCTGCTCTCCGCAGTCTGGAGGCTCCTTTAGGACACATTACTAGAACATCCCACAGCTGAATGCCATCTCCCAAGGGGCTCCCTGAGTTAATCACTTCCCGCATGTGTCAGGGTGACCACTGGGAGGCCCCTGCGGGACTGCCCCTCCCAGGAGGTATGCTTTCCCTCCTCCTCTCAGTGCTGGCCTCTGGCAGGGTGCAAGGTCCCAGAGCAGGGCCTGTTTGTGTGGAGGCCCAGCTCCTGATTGGGTGGATGCCCTTGATGTGGGCAAGTAGGAGGGAGCAGAGGGCGGGAGGTGGCTGTTGGGGTGGAGAAGGGAGCCGGGCCTGCAGGAGGGAAGCATTCCTGGCTCTAGAGGCATCTTCACCAGGACAGCAGCCTCGGGAGGGAGAGTCCTGCATCAATGGGTAGGCTTCGGCTAGAGGACACTAGAGTTGCCAGTTCTCCTAATATGGCTTCCTTCCCTGTTTTTTTTTTTTTTTTTTTTTTTTTTTTTTGGTGTATTTGGCGGGTGGGAGGGGAGACTGGGTGACTTGGCTTCTTTCCCCCACTTTCTGAGTGCTTATTCCATGAAGATGGGTGCATGGGTAATTTAATAGGTCAGGTGACTCTTGGTTGTTTGTCCTCAGTGTAGAGTGAATAACTCCCTAGGGCAGCCCCAGACCCCTGAGGAGTGGGATAGATAGCTCCATGGTATCATGGGGACATTTTGGCTTACAGGGAGCTCTGGGATTTATGGGTGCTTATTGCATGCAACTAAGGCAGAGAACATAACAGCAGAGGGCTGAGAAGCTGCACCTGTTGAATTCTGAAGAGCTGGGCTGCCTGTGGGCTGAGGGAGGAGGGTATGCTCAGCTGGTGGGGTGCTGACTCAGAAGGCAGGGAAGGGGCCACGTGGTAGTAGAGAAACGCATGGCACAGGCTGTTTCCCCTTCCCCCAAGTCTCCCAAGCCTTGACAGAGATGCATCTTCCAGAAGTGGCAGCCACTAAAGTGACACCACGTTTATTAGGGACATGGGAGGAGAACCCATTGCTCACTGCTCATTTCCTGGCCCTGGTCCCTTAGATCCAGGTCTTGGAGCAGAATTGAAGGGAGCACCGAGTTTCTGGAGGTTGTGTGCCCATCTCCTCCCTCTTCATTTGTTCTCCCCACTCACCCGCTCCAAGTGGGAACAGAGCTGTGTGAACAAGTTGGAGTTGCTCACTGCCTGAGAATTGCATCAGCCCTGCCTGGCAGGCTGGAGCGGGAGCCTGTTGCTATGGTGACCACCGGGCTTCAAACCAGTGAGATGGGTGAGGTAGCCGCAGGGTGTGGTTTTCTCACCTTGTGATGCTGTCATATGATGGGCACACAGGTCTGGTGGGCCTGTATTCCCAGCCCTTCTGAGGATGTGCCGTCTGCCTCAATAGCATGATGGGGCTGCTCCAAAAGCTGTGTGGGCCTAGGCTGGGTTGGGTGTGTATGACCAAAGGACACAGGTGGCTAGGCCAAGTCTGCTTAGGACCTGGGGCTGGGGGCATTCCCTTGACCCTTCTGCCTAGTTCTGGGGGCAGTGAGGTGGGATTTGACTAGGTTTGTTGCCGCCTGAAGCGCTTGGAGCAACGGAGCCGCGGGAAGAACTTCAGAGGCAAACTGGAGACAAACAGCTTTTTATTCTGATAACTTTTCTCTCTGGTTCTAACAACGACTAACACACGCTACACACACCACCAAAATGGCGCTGACCCGATCAGCAATTTCGGCCAAGTCACTCGAGATCCCGCAACAAGTCCCGTGAGACTACGGGAGGCGACAATGCCCAAATCTCCACGGCTCATGGTCAACCGCAATTCAAGCCAATCCCCAAACAGGGCTCCTGCATAGGTTAACTAAAGCCTGGGGAAAGAAAAGGAGTCTAGAATGCACCCATCTCCCAGAATAGAAGGCTGCTCTGAATCCCAGCCAGTGAAACCTGCCCAGTCTGTGTTGTGAATTTTTTCTTAACCACCTGACAGAATACATCATCTTGCTAAAGATAACAGACTGCTTTACCAAGCCAGCATAACACCTCGGTCCAGATCTCTTCTCAGTTCAGATCTCTTCTCCTATCTTTTGTCTCCAGTGGGGAAGGAGGTAAAAGTCTGCATTCCAGATGCAACGAGCACCTGCGATGTCCTGGGCATTAGAGTAGCTCCTCTTCCATCTTTTTGTTATATCCTTTCCTCTACCCTGGGAAGGGGTTCTGCTATCCCTGCTCTGCAGAATAACAAACTCAAAAACCCAGAGAGTTTAAGTGACTTGTCCAGAGAGTTAAACCTCAATCAGTGGGCTCTGTGTTCTCGTTTTTTTCTTTTCTTTTTTGGATTCCAGATGTCCCCAATGTCAGGGATTCTCAGGATGTCCAATAAAGAAACAGCTGGGTGTGGTGAAACATGCCTGTAATCCCGGTCGCTCCAGAGGCTGAGGTAGGAGAATCTCAAGTTCAAAGCCAGCCTCAGCAATTTAGTGAGACCCTAAGCAATTCAGCAAGACCCTGCCTCTAAACAAAATATTAAAAAAAAAAAAAAAAAAAGAGGACTGGAGGCCTGTTGCTGTGGTGCACACCTGTAATCCCAGCAGTTCAGGAGACCGAGGCAGGAGGATTGCAAGTTCAGCAAAAGCGAGGCACTAAGCAACTCAGTGAGACCCTGTCTCTAAATAAAATGTACAAAATTGGGCTGGGGATGTGGCTCAGTAGTTAAGCACTCCTGGGTTCAATTACAAAAATAGAAAAAAGAAAAGAAACACTATCCATCCTCTGGTGGAAAAGCCATGGCAGTCTCCTCAGGGAAAGCCCATGGTGTCTGTGGAGAATGGTGAACTGAGGCTGTTTCTGATTTCTGAACAGGAAGGCTGAGAGATGTGGGACATGGCTGGTGTAGCCCACGGGCAGGGGAAATAAAACCCAGATTTGGTACATAGACTGAGCTTGGAATTTTTGCTTTAGGACCTTCTAGGGATTAGGACTAATTGTCAGATGAGTTTGCAGCAGAGAGAGATTCAGTGAAATGGTTCTGGGCAAGCAAGACTCAGAACCAGAGGAGAACCAGGGCCTCTGTGGGAGCCTGTCAATCAGAAGATCTGACCTACTGAGCTGTCAGGTCATAGAAATGGTAATCAGTACTCCTGAGCACTCTTAAGATATATTTATTCATCCCTTCCTCACAGAAGCTCTGTGAGTTTGGGTGCTATTATTATTCTGTTCCAAAGACAAAACAGAGGTTCTGAGAGGTTACTTGACTTGCCAAGGTCATACACCTGGTTAAGAGGTGGAGGCTGGGATTCAAGCCAAGCAGTGTAGTTCTAGAGCATGAACTCTTAACCAAAATGTTCTATTGCCTCTGCTGTTACCTTCTGGAAAGATGATAGTGAGTCAGCTGCATGACACCCTCCCCGCAGGAAGGAGGAGTGTATGTGTGAGTGCAGGTGTGCACACACACCATATACCAGCAGTGGAGGGAGGGCTCAGGACTGTGCCTCTGAGTGTTGATGACTGCACTTGTGCATTTGCAGGAGCCCAGGGAGACCTGTGTCTGTGTGCCTGTGTGTCCCTCCCTTTTTCCTCTCTCCCTAAGTGGTTCCCAGGAGGCATAGTGCTCTGTTGACTCTGGTTGAAAGAATGAGGATATTGCTGCAGACCATGTGCCTGGATTGCCCCAACTCTGTTAAAGGGCTCCAGGCTCCCAGGAAGAAGCTCAGATCTAGGGCTGAGAGCAGACAGCAGCCACAGGGGGAGGCAGACAGTAAAAATGGGGAGTGTAATTGTCCTGGGTCGGTGGGGTGGTGGGGAGCATCTCTTGTGCCTCTCATGGTGTGGGACAACCTGTGTGCTGCCCACATTGCATGCAGCTTCATCCAGCCCCTGAGAAGACACCAATGAGCTGGTCTTCCTCTTGGTGTCTTTTTCAGGACCAAGAGGGGGGCAGAAATAATAACAGTAACAATTGTAGCTGGTAATATAACTTACCATGTGCCAGGCACTGTTCTTAGGGCTTTGCCTGAACTAATTCCTGATTTAACTGTCACTAAAGCTCTGTGAGGGACTGGGGTTGTGGCTCAGCAGTAGAGTGTTCACCTAGCACATGCAAGGCACTGGGTTTGATCCTCAGCACCACATAAAAATAAATAAATAAAGATATTGTGTCCAACTACAACTAAAAAATAAAAATAAAAATAAAAAAAGCTCTGTGAGAATTTGAGGGTTGTTATTGCTATTATATTTATTTTATAAATGAAGACATTAAGGCACAGAGAGGTTAAGCAAGTTGTCCAAGGTCACATGGCTAAAACTGGGATTTGAACTGGAGCAGTCTGGCTCCTGAGCCAGTGCAATGACTGCACTGTCGACTACTGTACCTGCTCACGGATGCTAGAGGAAGCCTCTGGACCATGTAACCTTCCTCTTGCTCTCAACTCAGAATCTTGCATTCATTTTTCCTAGAAGACTTGGATGTGCCCATTTGCCTGCCCATAGGTCCTGGTTTTGTGGGAGCTGTGTCCCTCCTCTGGCCTCATGCTCAAATGTCCAGGCACAGAAAAGATGCTTCCAGGAACTCTCCTTGGAGCAGAGGTGACTGACCCATGGCTGCTCCAGCTGCATCCTGCTATGGTTCACACCTGGTGTAGGGCAGGTCCTGCCAGTCTTGTGGACCTGCTGCCTTCTCTCTTGGCCTGTTTCCTTATTATGAGGGCCAAGTTGAGACATCTCACCCCTCTATCCCCTGACAGCCCTTAGACCATATCTGACTCTGAGCTTGGTTCTTGGAGGGGATTGTCTTCTGGTGGGAGGGAGGGCTGGCATCTCTTGGTGGGAGGATGGAGCTGTGCTTAGGAGGTAGCAGAAGGGTAGGGCAGAGTTAGGGAAAGTTGTGGCCTCGGAGAAGATTCTTTTCCTATTGTGAACCCTGGGCCGTTCTACATTCTTGCTGAGACATTGCTTTTTTTTTTTTTTTTTTTTTTTGTGGTACCAGGGATTGAACTCAGGGACACTCAACCACTCAGCCACATCCTCCCGAGACACTGGGTTATAGGCATGCACCACTGTGCCCAGCTGAGACGTTGCCTTTTGGTGGTGGATGTAGGGATAGGCTGAATTCTGATGGGAGGAATGTTGAAACTGGAGGCCACAGGCGCCTGGTAGCCCTATTGAGCCAGGTTCATCTTGTGCCGGGAAGCTGGCAGCAAAACAAATAAGCTCTGGAGGTGGAACCTGCCTTTGTAACTCAGAAGGTGACTCCAAAGCCCTCTTTGGAAGCTGCATGGGCTCTGGGCCTGCTCCAGCCTCCTTGCTTCCTGCCAATCCCCAGGCAAGGTTTTCTATCTCTGTTTCTTCCTTGCCTGCTTTTTTAAAAAATAGCGTTTTATTCTATTTTAAAAATTGTGGCCGGGCGCGGTGGCACACGCCTGTAATCCCAGCACTTTGGGAGGTTGAGGCAGGAGGATCACAAGTTCAAAGCCAGCCTCAGCAATGGGGAGGCACTTAGCAACTCAGTGAGACCCTGTCTCTAAGTAAAATACAAAAAAAAAAAGGGCTGGGGATGTGACCCAGTGGACGAGTGCCCCTGAGTTCAATCCCCAGTACCACAAAAAAAAAAAAAAAAAAAAAAAAAATTGTGGTAAAATATACGTAACATAAAATTTGCCTCATAATCATTTCTAAGTGCACAGGTCAGTGGCCTTAAGTACAGTCACGTGGCTGTGTACCCACCAGCACCATCCCTCTCTAGAACTCAGCCTTGCAGATGAGTGAAACTCTGCACCCATTAAACAATTCTCTAGTCCTCCCCTGCCCCAGCCCCTGGCAACCTCTGTTCTGCTTTTCTTTCTCAATTTGACAACTTAGGGTAGTCAAGTAGAATTGTTCAGTATTTGTCATTTTGTGACCGACTTGTTTCACTCAGTGTGATGTCCTCAGGGTCCATTCCTATTGTAGCATGTGTCAGAATATCCTACCTTTTTGAGGCTGAAAACCATTCCATTATGTACACGTCACATTTTGTCTATCCATTCATTCATCATCGATGGACACTGAGGCAGCGTCCACCTTTTGGTTATTGTGAATAATGCTGCTAGGGACATGTATATTTCCCTGTCTGCTTTTGGGCTTACTTCAGTAGTAGCCCATCCTTGGAGTTTAATCTTGGATGGACCCATTGACTTAGCCTGGAGAGAGTGGGTGGGTTACTGTGTTGGTATGGTGGGCTTAGCCACCTTCTACCAAATAATAAATAAGCTGTTGGGGCTTCTAACTAAATCTACTTGTGAAGGAAATTCCACGTTTCCTTTCCCTCTGCCTCCAGAAGAGGGTGCTGGGTTCCTGGTTCTCCCTTGAACAGAAAAAAAGGTGGCTGTGGCTTACCATGAGGCTGGCATGGGTGGTATTAGGAGAAAGGGCCTGACAGGCATAGGGAAGTGAAAGTAGAACTTCTTTGAGACTGGGGTGGGCCACCTCCTACCCTCCTAGAGTTTAGTGGGAGGGTGTTAGGGTAGGTTGTGGGACCTAATTAGTCCTGAAATCTCCATGACTTAACACAAGCAAGACTTCTTTTTGCTCACTGGTTCTTTGTAGGTAGGCCTCTGCTCCACCTGGTCCCTCATGGATCCAGCCTGGTGGAGACTGTACCATCTGGAACCCAGGGCCTCCAACGTCACCTCATAAGGGAAGAGGGAGAAAGAATTGTGCATGGCTTTTCTCTGCCTCCCTCAAGAAATGGCACATGTCACATCCACTTACATTTTCTTGACCCGAATTGACCACATGGCCCTGACCAACTGCGGAGCGGCTGGAGGCAGAGGAGAATGGATATTGTTGAATGCTAGTAATGTTGATAACAGAAGGGCAAATCATTTATGGGAAGGACAAAGGCCCTTGAGGAGTCTGCTCTATGGCCAAGGTGGTGGCAGCAGGTGGCTGAGCAGTGTGGGGATTTGTATGTCACTGACTTGTGGGAGGAGTGGCAGAATCATTGTCATCTTCGTCATGTGCCAGGCACTGGGCTGAGCTATTTACAGGCAGTGTCTCATGCTGTCCCACAATGATCCTGTAATTCTATTTCCCATCTGAGGAAACCAAAACTCAGGGCCACATTCCTGCCCAAAGCCACATGCCTCTAGATGATGTCTGTGCTTGCTGGCAGGTGGGTGCCTGGATCCATGTAGAGGCTGAGGGCTGACCAGAGCAGTGGGCATCACAGGTGGCTGGGCCACAAGGAGGTGGGTGTGCCTGTGTGTATCCACACATGCATGAGAATATGGGTAGGGAGCAGAGTCCAGCTGGCTGGGATCTATCTTTCTTGAGCTCAGTTCTCACCTGACTTTGCACCACCCAAGAGGAAAGGTGATGTTAGTGTCCAAGGAAGAAGCTGTTAACTGAGGTGAGTCCTCTCATCTGTTCTTGGAATAGGTCAAACTACTGGTACTCTAGAGCTGAGGGAGGAAAGAAAGAAACCCGTGTATAGCCCTGTAAAATAGAAGATTTTTTTTTTCCTGTGCTGGGAATCAAACCCAGGACCTGGTGCATGCTAGCCAAGTGCTCTACCATTAAGCCATGCCCCCAGCTCTGATAGTAGAATTATCATTATCATCATCTTATTTGTGATGCTGGAGATTGAACCCAGGGGTGGTCTATCACTGAACTACAGCCCCAGCCTTTTTTTTTTTTTTTTTTTTTCCACTTTTTATTTGAGACAGGTCTCACTAAGTTGCCCAGGCTGGCCTTGAACTTGGAATCCTCCTGCCTCATCCTCCTAAGTTGCTGGATTACAGTTGTGTGCTACTGTGTCCAGCTAATGGTGAAATTGGTTTTTTTGTTTTTTTGTTTTTGTTTTTTTTTTGTATTTTATTTAGAGACAGGGTCTCACTCAGTTGCTAAGTGCCTTGCCATTGCTGAGGCTGGCTTTGAACTCGCGATCCTCCTGCCTCAGCCTCCCAAGTGCTGGGATTACAGGCATGCGCCACCGTACCAGGATTGTGAAATTGTTTTTAAGGTCCAAGGGAGCTTTGGGTGTAGAGCCAGCCCCTTGAGCTGAATGCCAGGAAGTGTGGCCTCCCAGCTGCAATGAGCAGAAGTACTTCTGTGGTGGGGTGTGTGAGAGTGTACACAGTGGGAATGCCTTGGCTGACCTCTGCAGGGAGGAATGGGAGCCTGGGGGTGGCAGGTAGGGTTCACATGGATTCCTGTCCTGGCTGCCACCAACCTGCAGGGCTTCTGTGAGAACCTTCCAACCCCTCTGGATCTTACATTACTTATCTGTCCTCAAACTGTCCCTTCCTGCTCCTCAGCACTAGATTGAGAGTCATTTAATTTTTCATGAATACCCTAAGGACTCATGAAACCATATATGGGTGAGGGACTCCAAGGAAGACATCCCAGGCGGGTGATAAGTGTGGTTGGATTCGAAGGTCATGCCTTAATGGTCCCTGGATTCCCCTGAGTCACAACCTCCTGGCTGCTCCCCCTTCTGCTGCTCCCCATTCTGGGGCTTTGAGTCTGAGCAGGGAAGAGGGAAGAAAGAGCAGAGCCCTAAATCAAATCAGTGCAGGTTCATTACTTGTTATCAATTCTTGAGCAGGTTCAGAGGGGAGACAGGAAGTAGATTAAAGCTGTTAACTCCAGCAGGGGTTAGAACTCCTGTAGGATGTGTCAGAGTGACCTCCCGGCCCCCAGACCCTAAATAATTGAATTGATTGTTATGGGAAGAGACCTGGAGGATTTTTAGGGAATTGTCAACCAGCCAACAGTTACTGAGCATGTGTGTGTGTGAATATTGTCCTGGGAGTCCTGAAAAAGACACAATAAATAGAAGAGGGCCATCCTCGCCCTCCAGGCTCCTGCCGCCTAGTGGGGAAACCAGATATACTGATGCCTGGTGGATACTTGGTAGAGGGTGTTTTCTGGGGTTTTTGTGTTTTGTCTGATGGCCGAGTGCTTTTCATTGGTGGAATGCTCCTTTTGTTTGGAATCCCTCACTGCTCTTCAGAGCAGCCCAGTACAACGGGCAGGGCAGATGTGCCACCCACATTTTCCAGATGACAGAGTGGAGGCTCCAAGAAAATGTGCAACTTGCCAGAAGTCATTTAGAGCTGGGACCAGGACCCATTTCTGTCTGACTCGTGGCCTGGCCCTAGTCTCATGGAATCCTATTGACTGGCAGCACGGGACAGGTAATGGAGCTGGGGGAGCTGAAAACTGTCGGGGGGTATGTGATATTTAGGAGACGTTTGTTGAATGACAGATAAAGTCATCTTGCTCTCCATTGAGGAAGGTCATCTGGCCAGTCTGCATCATCAGTCCTGTGTGATCAGTGGGCTTATAACCGCCTTTCCTACAGAGTAATTAGGAATTTTAGGCCCTCTGCCTAAATGGGGGATTATGTCAAAGCACAGAAGGGAAAAGAGCAGGCTTAACATTGGGGCTTAGTTCTTTATTAGCCAGGTAGCCTTGGATGAGACCCAGAACCTCTTTGGGCCTCAGTTTCCTCTGCCCTCCTCCAATTGGGGGAGTAGTAGCTACTCTGACAGCCTCCCTGGGTTGTGAGGATGAAATGAGACCCCAGCTGTGGGCTTGCTGCTTACACTGTAAAACACAGTGCAGAGAGAGCCAGCATTCCCAGCCAGCCCTCAGAGCCCCTCCCTTCTCTGCCTGGGACTGTTTGAAAAGCACCCTCCTCCCCGCCCTCTGCCTGAGCTACTCCTGTCCAGGACCTGAGATTCCTTTGTCTCAGGCTTTGGAGCCCTGGGCTTCTCCTGCCGGCCACGGTCTCTGCCTCACTTCCCTCCCTGAGGGATCCTGGAGGTGGATGATCAGATCTTGTCTCCATGGCAACCAAAGAGGCCTTGCTGCACCCTGTGGAGGGCCTTGAGTCTGTTCCCAGCAGTGGGGGCGGAGTCAGAACTGAGAACTCCAGTGACACCAGCTGCCCCTCCAGGAAGGAGTTGTCCCATCCCATTCTCTTTGCTCAGGCATACAGCTGGCCCTGTGCTATTAGTGCCCCAGCTCCAGGCCTAGCTGAAGTTCTCTGATGCGGGTGAACTCACCCTCACCCTATGATCCAAGCTGTTGCTGCAGGCTGAGCCAGGGTACCTGAGTGAATGAGCTATGGACTGCCCTTCCTGCCTTCCCACAGCAAAGTTTTCTGTTGGTCTCCTCCTCTCTCCCCTCAAGACTTGGTTCAAACCCTGCCTCTTACAGGCAGCTTTCCCTGTGCTCAGGGAGTTGATCCCAAGCTGCCTGATGGCTTAGGTGGGCTATTTTAGACTCTTAGTTCCATTGGGCTTTCAAGGCCATGGCCTCAGAGTTGTATTGTTGTTTGTGGTGCTGGGCATTGAACCCAGAGCCTTATGCATGCCAGGCCAGCAAGCTAACAAGTTCTTGTTTTAAAGTGATGAATCTCAGCTTTCCTGTACAATAGACTCTCCAGGGGAACTTTTTTTTTTTTTTTTTTTAATGTTTACTTGTTTGCTTATTTGTACACAATGCGTTTATTTTTACGTGGTGCTGAGGATTGAACCCAGGCCGCCCACATGCTAGGCGAGTGCTCTATGGCTGAGCCACAACCCCAGCCCTCCAGGGGAGCTTTTAATAGCCCTAATGCTCTTGCCACCCCACACCAATTCAATTCAATTCAATTTGAGCCTCTAGGGTGGAAGCCAGACACCTGGAGCTTCCAAACTCCTCTGGCGATACCAGCATGCTGTGAAGATTTGAACAGATATCCTAAAACTCCGGGTAAACTCCCAATGGGATGGCCCCCAATTAACTGGTGGGTCAGCTGAGGGAGGAAGGTTTGCTGTAGACTTAACACAGTTATGAATTACCAAAGCCCTGGTTTTGTTTTTTTAAGGACTAGGAGATCCTTGAAAGTACTTAGTACACCGGAAGGATATCAGGGGGTCATAATGATAATAGCTACTATTCATTTAGTGCTTGCCAAGGCCAGGTGCTTTGCATTGCACATGTTTTCCCATTGCACCCCATAAAAACCTCATGAGGTATAATCATTGTTTGTTATCCCCATTTTACAGATGAAAAAACTGAGGCTCTCTGAGTGAGCAAGAAGTTTGTCCAAGGTTACATGACAGTGGGAATATTGGGGATACAGTTTGACTCCAGGGCCTGAATGCCCTTGACCACTGTGTTGTCCATCAGTCACAGGGCAGGCCGTGCTGAGAAGGAAGCAGCTTGTCCTAGAGTAAAGGTACTATTCCCCAGGACACACCTCACTTTGGTGTTAGGCCATGACCTGTGGTATGTCTGGATCAACTGGGGTCACCTGAGCCCTGAAGGAGTTGGCCCTGCTCTCTCCTGTGTCCTCATGGCTCCAGCTCGGCTTCCGGTAACTTCTACTGAAGGCTGTTCTGCCCCAGATACTGTGTCAGGTCCTTTAGCCTACTTTATGTTATTTAATGTCATTCTCACAACTACCCTGGGGCCTGGGTATTGTGATCCTCACCTGACAGATGAGAAACTGAAGCTCAGAGAGACTCGGAGCAGCCAGTTGATAGTCCAGAGCTGGCACCCAAGCCCACTCCGCGGCAGCTCAGCTGTGGTGTGGATGGGAAGGCCCTGGTCTTCCAGCGTGCCCTGGGGGCTCAGTTTCCATCAGGTTAGGGGGAGCCAAGAATGAGCGGCAGCTGAGGGGGCGGGCGCTATGAGACTGGGCTTGTGTGTGAAGGACAGGAGGGTCGCCCTAGAGGTGGTCAGCCTCAGAACAGAAGGTGACAACAGAGCAGAATTCTCTATACTCAGGAGGCTGCAGATGTCCAAGCCATGCTCGAACTTGAGCCGTGAATTTGCAGGAAGGGGTGGGCAGCCAGGAGATACTTAGAGGCCCTTTCAGAGTGGCGAGGGTGGGCAGGTCAGGGTCAATATGTCCTCCACTTTCTTCAGTGACTAGGGACTCTGCTGCCGCCTCCTTCCTAACAGTCTGCTGCAACCCTGTGCCCTCCAGTCATATCTGGGCTCAGAACCACAGAGACTCAGCACAGGTCTGACTTCTGGTGTCTGATTTCACAGATCTCTGCTCAACTGTCTATCCGGTTTTGTGATCAGGAAATAACCTCATTACTCAGCATGAACAGGGATCAAGCACCTTCCCCCTGAAAGCAGAAGCAGCCCTTGCACAGGGAAAACTGCTGTCTCTGGGCCCTTCTTCCTGGGAGAAGGAGCCGGGCCTAGATCTGCTCTGGGCTTCTTGGAGGAGCAGCCCTACCTCGCCATCTCTTTCCTCACTGTCCATTTGCTCACTCCCTTGCCAATGAGCTTGGCCTTGTTTCCTCTGAATCTCTGAAAGTGCTGTCCCGATGTCCCCAGTGCTGTCCCAAAGTTCGCAAGCAGGTGCATTCTTCCACCTTGACCATACCCTAGATCTCCACAGCACCATATCTCTAGATCACTCCCTCCCGTGGCTTCCATGATGACTTCTGCCTCCCCTCCTAATCACTAGCAGTTTCTTCCTGAGTTCCAGTGGCGTCCTCCCTCTGCCCACCCCTCCATCCAGGGTGGTTCTTAGTGTCCAGCCTCAATCCAGCATTCTTCTTCTCTGTCCACTCTCTGATCTGTGGGTGATTGGCACCTATTCTCAAAGTGACAAAGGCTCCCTTGAGTTTTGCCTCTCATCTGAATAGACTAAAAATGGTGAGAGCAAAGGCATATCCTTCACCATCCAGTGCCTGTGTCAGAGTGTTCACCCTCACGGGACCTAAACCATCTATCCATCCATCCATCCATCCATCCATCCATCTATCTATCCATCCATCCATCCATCCATCCATCCATCCATCCATCCGTCCATTCATCCATCCATCCATTCATCCATCCATCCAGTCAGTCAGTCAACATTGAGTACCTGCCATGTGCTAGGTACTATTCTAAATGCTGGGGATGGGCCAAACATGGTGGCACACACCTATAATCCCAGCAACTCAGGAGGCTGAGGTAGGATGATCCAGTTTAAGGCCAGCCTCAGCAACCCAGCAAGACTCTGTCTCTAAATAAAATATAAAAAAGGGCTGGGGATGTGGCTCAGTGGTTAAGCACCCCTGGGTTCAATCCCTAGTACCCACCCCCCAAAATACATTGTAGGGACAGCTGGGGGTTTAGTTCAAAGGTGAACCCTTGCCTAGCATGCATGAGGCTCTGAGTTCAATCCCCAGCACCCCACTCCCACACACACACAATACATTGTAGCAGGAAGGGCAAGAACACAGAGGAGACCCATCCAGAGGAAATTTCATGAGCCCATGAAGAACTGATGTCACTTGGACCAGCTGATATTGGAGATGAGATGTGGCTGGGTGCTGGGTATGTTCCACTGGTATTCCTATTGGCCAATGGGAATTACTGATGGGTTAGATGTGGATGTGTGTGAGAGAGAGGGCCCAGAGATGAGCCTGAACAACTGGAAGAAGGAGGTTGCCACTAGCTGAGGTGGATCAAGCCACGGTGGGGCAGGTCTGGGGCACCTTGGTTAGACTTGTTACATTGGGATTCTTATTAGATATTGAATTTGAGCAGGTGGTTGGATCATCAAGCCTGGGGTTCAGGAGAAAGATTTGTGCTGAATAAATATATATGTGAGAGTTGTCAGCAGGTAGATGGTATTTTAAACCATGAGACTAGATGAGACACTGAGAAGGTGGGGAAAAAGCCCAAGCCCCAAGTCCTGGGGTGGCCCAATGAAAAGGGTTAGGACCAGGAGGACCCAACAAAGGGGCTGAGCTGCAGCACTGGGCAAGGGGATAAACACCAACAGCATGGTGTCCTGGCAGCCCGGTAAACCCAGTGTTTCCAGAAGGAAGAGTGGGCCACCATCTTGAATGCTGCTATGAGCTGCAGTTAAGCGAGGACTGAGAATTTTCCATGCTTTGACCTAGAAGACTCCATAGGAGCTGTACCTCCCCTGTGGGTGTCAGGGGAATGGTGCTTGCCTGTTGCTTCACTGGGTTCTGACCTTGTCACTCCCCAGAGCACTGGGTCAAGGGGAGCGCCTATTCTAAGCGATAGTGCATTTCCTGTCTCACACTTGGTAACACCCAGTCCTGGAGGTGGAGCTGTCCTTTACATGTGCAGTAGAAGATAATAACCTTACTATTGTAGGTTTGATGGCAGTTTTTTTAAAAAAATATTTATTTATTTTAGTTGTACACAATGCCTTTATTTCTTTTTACATGGTGCTGAAGATCGAACCCGGGCTGCGCACGTGCTAGGCAAGCGCTCTACCACTGAGTTGATGGCAGTTTTTGTATCTCATACACCACGCCTGGTCCTGTCATCCCAAAGAGCATGGTCTGACACAGCTGAGTAGCAGCTGACTTTCTGCTGACCCAGGGTCACCAGGCTCCCAGGGCTACATCTCCAGAACAGACACCAGTCCAGTTGCAGGTCTGATCCTCCACAGGCATGACCTTCCCTCCTCCCAGTCCAGACCTGCCTAAACCTCAACTCAGGGTCTGTTCCCACTACCCTGGCCCATAGCACCCTCAGTCATCTAAACCCAGAAGACCCCCTTCCTGGCTGCACTTTCTGTCAACTCCTCCACATCCAGTCTTTCTTTTCCATTCCCACCACTACCACCCTTGACAACTTGTATGGGGACTGTTGGCTCCACTCCAGATCATCACATATGCCTTGGTTGGCCTAATTTTCCTAAAACCATCTTGCTATTTTGGATTTAGTGACTCCCAGTTACTGACTTGAGCATAGTGTTCTGAACCCTCCAGTCTGACCTCAGCTTCACCTGTATCAATCTACTCATCAGGACCCAGAAAAAAAGTCAGTGCAACCCTGCCCCAGGTCTGCACATTCAGACACTGTGGAAAGCTGACCTCTTCCTCCTCCATTTGCCGCTTTTGGGGGTCAAGACACTGAGGATTGACCCAGGGGCACTCAACCACTGAGCCACATCCCCAGTCCTATTTTGTATTTTAATTAGAGACAGGGTCTCACTGAATTGCTTAGTGCCTTGCTTTTGCTGAGGCTAGCTTTGAACACTTTTTAAAAAATATTTATTTATTTGCTTTAGTTGTACACAATGTGTTTATTTTTATTTTTTTATTTTTTGGTACCGGGGATTGAACTCAGGGGCACTCGACCACTGGGTCACATCCCCAGAACTTTTTTGTATTTTATTTAGAGACAGGGTCTCACTGAGTTGCTAAGTGCCTCGCCCTTGCTGAGGCTGGCTTTGAACTTGCAATCCTCCTGCCTCAGCCTCCCAAGTGCTGGGATTACAGGCGTGCGCCACCGTGCCCAGCTCACAATGTATTTATTTTTATGTGGTGCTGAGGATCGAACCCGGGCCATGCACGTGCTAGACGAGTGCTCTACTGCTGAGCCACAACCCCAGCCCCTGGCTTTGAACACTTGAGCCTCCTGCCTCAGCCTCCTGAGCAGCTGGGATTACATGCATGTGCCACCATGCCCGGCTATAATGCACCAATCTTAAGCATACCACTAAATGAACATTTGCATTGGTCTTTTTTTGTGTAACCAATGCTCAGATCAAGATATGGTGCATTTGTGAGGCACTGGGTTCAATCCTCAGCACCACATAAAAATAAATAAACAAAATAAAGGTACTGTGTCCATCTAGAACTAAAAATATATGTTAAAAAAAGATATGGTGCATTGAGCTGGGGCTGTAGCTGTCAGTCAGTGGTAAAGTGCTTACCTAGCGTAAGCGAAGCCCTGGTTTCTATCCCCAGTACTATGAGAAAAAAAAAAAAAAGAGAGAGAGAGAAAGAGAGATGGTCCATCACCCCAGAAAGCCCTCTCATGCTCCTCCCAGGCAACACACCACTTCCCCACAGCCCAACTACAGCTGTGAACTTCCCTATCATCCCTTTGTTTTGCCTATTCTTGAACTTCATATAAAGGGAGTCCTCTCTGTCTGCTCTCTTGTAGCTGCCTCTTTTGTTCCACATGTTTGTAAGATTCATCCATCAGCTCTTGCCTTGTGGATGAAATGGAGCTGTGCACAGTCTAGTGCCCACACAGAGTCACAAATGACGGCGTGTGCACATAGACCAGGGGGATCCTCAAGGGCAGGGGCTGTTCTCTGAAGACTTTTTTTTTGGTACTGGGGATTAAACACAGGGGTGCTTTACTACTCAGCCACATCCTCAGCCCTTTTATTTTTTATTTTGAGACAGGGTCTTGCTAAGTTGCTTAGGGCCTCGCTGAGTTGCTGAGACTAGCCTTGAACTTGCTAGCCTCCTGCCTCAGCTTCCTGTGCTACTGTGCCTGGCTTCTCTGAAGACTTTTGATGCTGTTTTGGTGGGATTGATGGTCAGGCTCTGGCTTCCCTCAGCTCTCCTCCCCTCTCATGTTCTTATCATCAGTTCCCAGACAGAAAATAAATGTGTCTCCTGTAGTCAGCCTTTGTATCACCCTTGCTGGGAGGACAGGACCATTTCAGACCTGCGATTTAACTTTGTCCTGCACCTGCAGGTCCTTGGCATGCCCAGGAAGAGTCTGGAAGGGGCCCAGACTTCCCTCAGTTTGTCGGGGGTTGTGTCCTCAGCTCTGTCCATGGATCATTGGTGTAAACAGATCGTCATCCTGTATTTGGGCACTTCTTCTCTTAGCACCTGGCAGAGCTTAAGGGGGTGAGAATGAGGGCCAGTCAGTTGGGTCAACCTGCCTCCTGCAAGCCAGGCTGGATCTCTGCATTGCCTGAGAAGAGCAGGTTGAGGTCCCCGTTAATGTCCTGCCACTACCCGGCTCCTGTTCTGTCATCTGTCCAGCCTCGAGGACTCAGGCTTCCTTATGGGCTTGCAGTAGGTACCCCTGTCTTCTCATGTGGTCGCTTATCTGAGTGACTCCCAGGAGATCTGGAAGTCCCAGGTTTTGCCTGCACTGTGACTCGACCCAGGAGCATGCATCAGGAAGACTTGCCTAGAGTTAGCACGATTCAGCACTCCTGGGGCGGGCAAGACCCTGGGGTGGTGGGCTGATCAGCAGACCCCTCTGAGTCCTGCCTAATCCCTAGCTTAGCTCAGGAGGCCCTCAGTAAGCTGGTCTGTGCCCACTTCCCAGGGCCGGCACCTCACCCTCCTGCTCACTTAGTGTTCCAGCCGTGCCCAGCTATTTATAGTCCCCTTAAGGGACCCTGCTGTTTCACACTTTGTGCCATTGCCAAGCCTCCTCCTGTTGCTTAGAACTCTGCTCCTGTCCCCCACCCGCCTGCTAAGCACCCACTCATCTTTCAAGGTTCAATTAACAATTTTAATAATAGCAGCGAAGATTTACTGGGTGCTTACTATGTGGTAAGTGCTTTGTGTGCATTAGCCATCCGATCAAACCCTCACAGTGGCCCTGTGCCCCAATCCCTTTGTAGTCCCCCCTTCACATGAATTTATTTAGCCAGTGTCTATTGGTCAGTGGCTGCCCTGTGCCAGGCACACTTCTGAGGAACAGAGAGGCTGGCATGGGATGGAACGTGGACTGGAACCTACGCTGTCCAGCTGCAGGGTCTTTGCTTTTAGCCGCTGTGATATACCATCTCTATCACATCTTTGGCAATGTTGCCAAAGTTCTTCCAGCCACCCCCTCACCCCACTGCTTCCTGCTCCCTCTTCTCTGCTTCACTGTGCCTGTGAAGTTTTATTGCTTTTTGGACTGTCTACCTCTCCTGGGCTGTAAAGGAATCACTTAGAAATGTGTTTGTTTTAAAAAGTAGCCCAAACCCCAATATTATCCTTTGTAGGGGTTTACATTTCGTTTGTTTTTTTTTTTTTTTTTTCTTTTTTGGTACCGGGGATTGAACTCAGGGCTACTCGACCACTGGGCCACATCCCCAGCCCTTTTTTGTATTTTATTAGAGACAGGGTCTCACTGAGTTGCTAAGTGCCTCGCCATTGCTGAGGCTGGCTTTGAACTCGTGATCCTCCTGTCTTAGCCTCCCAAGTGCTGGGATTATAGGCGTGTACCACCGAGCCCAGTGGGGTATATATTTCTCACAAAAAACAAAGTAAGCTGTTTCTAGTGCAATCCACTAGCTCAGTATCATCAGGAAGTGTCTCTATTCCTTTAGACCTTTTCTTCATGGCAGCAATATGGCCACTGTAGCTCTAGTCATCACATCTGAGTTTAAGGCAAGAAGCCCTCCATGTGTGTGTATTGGGGGGTACTGGGGATTGAACTCGGGGGCACTTTACCACTGAGCCACATCCCCAGCCCTTTTTAAAATTTTATTTAGAGACAGGGTCTCACTGAGTTGCTTAGAGTCTCACTAAATTGCTGAGGCTGGGTTTGAACTTGCAATCCTCCTGCCTCAGCCTCCAGAGCCACTGGGATTACAGGCTTGCCCCACTGTGGCCAGCAAAAATCCCTTCTTAATCATCAAAAGTAAAGCCTTGCGCCGGGCGCGGTGGCGCACGCCTGTAATCCCAGCACTTTGGGAGGCTGAGACAGGAGGATCGCGAGTTCAAAGCCAGCCTCAGCAATGGCGAGGCACTTAGCAACTCAGTGAGACCCTGTCTCTAAATAAAATACAAAAAAGGGCTGGGGATGTGGCCCAGTGGTCGAGTGCCCCTGAGTTCAATCCCCAGTACCAAAAACAAAAAAGTAAAGCCTTGCCAGAGGCCCCAGAATGCTTCACTTGGGTCTCACTGGCCAGAGTGGTGTCAAATGGCCACTACTTGTAGTAAAAGAGGCATAGAAAGTAGGTATTTTACCTGGAACAGGGACCATTGCCACCTCATATAAAACCAAGGTAGTGATACTTGGGAGGCTAAGGCAGGGGGATCCAAGTTCAAGGCTATCCTGGGCAACTTAGTGAGACCCTGTCTCAAAATAAAATTTAAAAAGGGCTGGGGATCTAGCTCAGTGGTAAAGCACTTTGCCTAGCATGCACAAGGCTCAGAGTTCAATCCCCAGTACCACAAAGAATAAAAAATAAAGATAAATAAAACCAAGGCAATGGAAGCAAGGAAGAGAGGAAGATGGATATTAGGTAGAAGACAAGTAGTGTCTTTTGGTGTCCTGGGGAGCAAAAACCACTCATTAATTTCCTCCAAATTCCCAGAATTTGAAGGCTCTAGAATTGTTCGTGTTGTAGTCTTCCGAACTTTCTTTTGTGTATGTACAGACCTTTTTATTTTTTCCAAACACATAATACTGTATATTACTATTATTAATCTCATTTTTCACTTAACAAGATGGTATATATCATCCATTTTATTTATTTATTTATTTACAGTGCTGGAGATTGAACCCGTGGGCATTCTGCCACTGAGCTGCATCCCTTACCCTTTTTATTTATTTTTAATTTTGAGACTGAGTTGCCCAGGCTGGCTTTGAACTTGTGATCCTCCTACCTCAACCTCCTGAGTCACTGGGATTACAGGCATATGCCACTATACCTGGCTATCATCCATATAGTGTGTGTGTGTGTGTGTGTGTGTGTGTGTGTGTGTGTGTTTGGGATTGAACCCAAGACCTCATGCATGCCTGACAAGTGCTCTACCAACTAAACTCTATCCCCAGCCCAGTCCCATCCACATAATGTCTCTGGAATTTTTTTTTTTTTTTTTTTTTTTTTTTTTGTACTAGGGATTTAACCCAGGGGCACTTTACCATTGAGCTACATCCCCAACCCTTTTTATTTTTTATTTTGAGACAGGGTCTTGTTAAGTTGCCAGGGCCTCTAAATTGCTCCAATTTATGATCCTCCTGCCTCAGCCTCCGGAGCCACTAGGATTACAGGTGTGCGCTACCTCACCTAGCGTCCACCTTTTTTTCTTGGTGAGTTATACTTGTACGTAATGGTGGGATTTGTTGATACATATTCATACGTACACTCAGTATAACAATAAAATTTGGCCAGTGTCATTCCCCAGCATTTCCCCCTGGTCCCTGTCCTCTACTCTACTGATTTCCCTTTGATTTCCATGAGATCTCCCCACCTTTTCTTTCCTTTTCCCCCCTCTAGGTTCCATATCCATCCATGTAATTTAAAAAAAAATTTTTTTAGTTGTAGTTGGACACAATACCTTTATTTTATTTATTTATTTTATGTGGTGCTGAGGATCAAACCCGTGACTCGCACATGCTAGGTGAGAGCTCTACCGCTGAGCCACAACCCCAGCACCCCATCCATGTAGTTTTAAATGGCTGAATATTCGTCTGCCTTGGAGACTACCTTAATTTACTCAACCAATCCCCCTATAATTAATCATTCCTGTTGTTTTTAATATCTCACAATCATAAACAGTCCTGTGATTAATAGCCTTGTGAATTAATGTGCATTTATAACTTATGTGCACTTATAACTAATGTATTAGGACCCTGGTTGGGTTATGCTGGGTTAAAAGATGTTTGGATGGGCTGAGGTTGTGGCTTAGCGGTGGAGCGCTCGCCTAGTGCATGCGCGGCCTGGGTTCGATCCTCAGCACCACATAAAAATAAAGGCATTGTACACAACTAAAAGCAAATAAATAATTATAAAAAAAAAAAAGATGTTTGTTTTGGGGCTGGGGTTGTGGCTCAGCAGTAGAGCACTCGCCTCGCACGTGCGCGGCTCGGGTTCGATCCTCAGCACTACGTAAACATAAATGCATTGCATTGTGTACAACTAAAGTAAATAAATAAATATTTTTAAAAAGATGCTTGGGTGATCATAGCTTCAATGCCAATTACCACATTAACTTTTAAAGAGTTGTGTCGTTCTATGTATCCTCCAGGAGTTTGTGAGTGAGTCTGTTCCTTGACAACTATAGATATTATTATTTAAATTTTTTTTTAATTTAATTTTTTTGTGGTGCTGGAAATTGAACCCAGGTCCTCCCACATGCTAGACAAGTACTCTACCACTAAGCTATATCTCCAGCCCTTGTGATTACATTGAAACCCTCGCCATTTTCTTTTTCTTTTCTCCCTCCCTCCCTTCCTTCCTTCCTTTCAGTACCAAGGATGGAACCCAGTGGTGCATAACCACTGAGCTACCTCCGCAGCCCTTTTTATTTTTATTTATTTATTTATTTATTTTGGTACCGGGGATTGAACTCAGGGGCACTTGACCACTGGGCCACATTCCCAGCCCCTTTTTTTTTTTTTTTTTTTGTATTTTATTAGAGACCCCAGGGTCTCACTGAGTTGCTAAGGGCCTCACTAAGTTGCTGAGGCTGGCCTTGAACTCATGATCCTGCTGCCTCAGCCCCCCAAGTCAAGGGAAACCCTTGCCAATTTAATAGGGAAATTATAACAAAGAAGAAAGACAGGAAGTAGTTTGCATTTTCTTTGTTTACAAGTGAGGTTCACATTTTTAAAAATGTATCTGTTGAGCAATTGTAGTTTTCTTTTTAATTTTCTGTTCCTGTCCCTTGTTCATTTAGAAAGTTGAGGTTTTCACTTTTTTCCTCACTGGTTTGTACAAGTGTTTTACATACCCAGATACTGCTGTATGAAGAACACAGGGGGAGATGGTAAGAGAGAGTGCATCTGAGCAGAACTTGAAGGCTAAACAAGCTCTTAGCAGATAGACAAGGACTGAGGAGTGTTCTAGGCACTGGAATAGCATGTGCAAAGTCCCAGGGGTGGAAAGAGCGCCTGGGTATGGGGACTGTATTCATTACCTAGTGCTGCCAAAACAGATGACCACAAAATTGGTGACTTAAAACAATAGAAATTTGCCGGGTGCGGTGGTGCACGCCTGTAATCCCAGCACTTGGGAGGCTGAGGCAGGAGGATCTCGAGTTCAAAGCCAGTCTCAGCAAGGGCGAGGCACTTAGCAACTCAGTGAGACCCTATCTCTAATAACATACAAAAAAGGGCTGGGGATGTGGCCCAGTGGTCGAGTGCCCCTGAGTTCAATCCCAGGTACCAAAAAAAACCCCAGAAATTTATCCTCCACACTCTGGAGGCCAGAAGTCCTCAATCAAGGGGTGGGCAGCCCCTCTCAAGGTTTCAGGCAGAATTCTTGCCTCTTCTGGCTTCTGGCAGTTCCAGGTGTTTCTTGACCTGTGGCTGCTTCACTCCCATCTCCATGTGGCCTCCTCTGTGTCTACGTCGCCTCCCCTTCTGCTTCTCTGAAGGGCAAGGGGGTGTTTGGTCCCCACCCTGTTAATCTAAAATGACCTCAAGACCCTGAACTTGATTATATCTAACAAGATCACATTCACAGGTACCAGGGGTTAAGATTTGGACATCTATTTTTGAGGTGCCACTACCTAACCCACTCTAGGAACCTAGAAGTCTTACAGGGCAGGAGTATATGACCCCGTAAAGCAGAGGCGGGTGCCGACCAGGAAAGGCCCTGAGCTCGGAGTTTGGATTGTGCCATTGAAGTGAATGGAGAACAGTTGATGTTTGAACAGGACAGAGCCATGACCAGGTTTGCAGTCTGGCTGCTGCAGGGAGAGTGTTGGAATTATCCTTGTGATAGTTGGTGAGGCTGGGAAGGAGAAGGTGAGTGGGGTGTAGGAGGTGAGCAGCAGGAAGGAGGAGGAACCCAGGAAGACTCCTAGGTTTCCTATTTGAGTGCTCTTGTATTTTAACTTCAGGAAAAGCTTGGGTTTGAGGTTCCTGAAGGGAAGAGGTCCAGGAAGATGAATCTGCTGCCCAGAACTCTCCCTGGAAAACAGGTGTGCACCACTGCACCTGGGTGGCATGCATATCATTAACTGAAGTTCAGTATTCAGGAACTGCATAGATCTGAAGTGGACTACTTGATAAACTCTGATGAATGCATCCATGTACTCCAACTTCCTGTCAGAATACAGAACAGTTCCACCAGCCCAGAAAGTTCCCTTGGGCCCACTCGAGTCAGTCCTGTCCCTGCTCCACCCCCAGAGACAACCATCATTTTTTTTTCAACCATAGATTGATTCTGTCTATTCTAGGACTTCATATAACAAAACACAGGATGTACTCTTTTGTGTCTGGTTTCTTTGACTTAGTATAATGTCTGTGAGAGTCATTCATGTTGTCTTTCCTTTTTGTTGATGAGTGCAATACTATGGAAGGATCTATAAGAAACACCAATATCTTTAAAAGGGTTGGGGCTGTGAAAGATTTCACCACAGAGACTGAGAACATGTCCCCCGCCTCTCCTGCTCCTGTCAACCTAACCATTGCTCTGTGAGGGTCTTATTCCCCCAATTCACAGAGAAAGCGACTGAGTCCCAGAGACATTTACTTAAGGACATAGAAAGCAGTAGGGAAAAATTGCTTTTTTTTTTTTTTTTTTTTTTTTGTACCAGGGATTGAACTCAGGGGCACTCGACCACCGGGCCACATCCCCAGCCCTTTTTTGTATTTTATTAGAGACAGGGTCTCACTGAGTTAGTTGCTAAGTGCCTCACCATTGCTGAGTCTGGCTTTGAACTCGTGATCCTCCTGCCTCAGCCTCCCAAGTGCTGGGATTATAGGCATGCGCCCAGCCTTAGTAGGGAAAAATTAAGTAACAGTGGTTTAAATCACATCAGCCCGCCTCTCTCTCTCACTCTCTCTCTCAAGTAAAAGCAATCCAGAGGTAGACCATCCTGTTTCCTATCCTGTTCAGCTATCTTCAATACTGGCTTCTATCCTCAAGGTCATCTCATGGTTCAATGTGGCTGCTAGAGGTCCAGCCATCCCACCTGCTTTCCATATTGACAACAGAAGGAGGAATAGTGGGGGTAGAGGGAAATGTATTTTTTTTTTTTTTTTTTTTAGCAGCCTTTCTCAAAGTCCCACACATATCCATCTCATGATGAGGACACTTGATCACATGCTCCACACCATTAGAAAAAGTAGTCTTTTAAACTAGCCACTGGGCACACTGCCATGCCACTTCAAATACAATGGGATTTCTGTTACCAAGAGGGAAATGGATTTGATGGTCAGCCACTTCATCTGCCTTTTCTTTTTTTGAGACCTGGTGGCCAAGCGGCAATCCACTCTGCATTCCCACCTGTGGCCTTGGTAGGCCGAAGCCTGTGCTTGGCGGGTTTCCTTCTTCCCCAGGGCTCTAGCTTTCTTGAAGTGGTGGTTTCTCAATCGTTTCCTGTATTCTCTCGGGATTTCGTGGAAGGTAGGAAGGGAAGAGGAATGATCTAGGAATGCTTGCAGAAAGCTCTCTGGACCCTGTCCCATCCTGCCTGCCCCCGGTGCTGGCCCTCCATCCTTGGGCTCTCCTGTTCCCCTTTGTCCCATCTCCTGCCAGGAGGGCTGAGGAGGAAGGTTTCTCTGGAGTGAGCTTCAGAGGGGAAAGGTCGGCTTGGAGGCAGGCAGACAGATCTGGGTTCGGGTTCTTTCTATGTCCTTAGGTAAATGTCTCTGGGACTCAGTCGCTTTCTCTGTGAATTGGGGGAATAAGACCCTCATAGAGCAATGGTTAGGTTGACAGGAGCAGGAGAAGTGGGGAATACGTTCGTCTGTCACTCTGATGCCTTGTGCCCCCCTGGGGGAAGGCCGAGCTGCGAGGTGGAGGTGAGCTAGGCCACCTTCCCTGTTGTCCTTTCTGCCTGTGGGAAACACCTGGAGAGTGGGGGCTCCGTTCCCATGACCCTTGGTGTGGCCTGCTGGAATCTGAACTCTTGGCCAGGCCAGGATCCACTATAGCTCACCTCCCCCACCTTGACCCCAGCCTGGAGCCTGACAGAGGCAAGATGGAGGTCGACCAGATATCTCGAGTCCCACCTGAGCTTGCCCAAGTGAGCAGGTCTCTCCAGACAGCCAGGCCCCTCACAGTGCCACACTCTACAGACTTAGACGCTGCCTCTCTCAATCCTCCTGTCCCTGGAAATGCCAGAGGCTGCTCACCTCCTGCCAGCCACAGACATGGGCCTTGTGGCCCGCAGGGCAGTGGATCTGTTTCCTGACCATACGGCACACACGTCTCAGTGTCCGAGCTGTCCTGACCATACGGCACACACGTTCAGTGCCCGAGCTGTCCTGACCATAACGGCACACACGTCTCAGTGTCCGAGCTGTCATTAGGGCCTGTGGTTCTTCACGTGCATGGCCTGTCTGGGGAAATAACTAGTCATGTTCCCTGACAGCTCAATAGGCCGTCAGCTCAGAGATTGGAGAGGACATCGGCAGAAGCAGGTGCAGTGAGCCTGGGGAAGCTCTCGGCTGCCAGAGGGCCAGATTGGGCTGAGTGTGGCCATGGCTGGGCGCCCTGGTGACCCGTTGACACCATTCTCAGGCTGCTGGCTGCCTGGGGGCCCGTATGTTGTGACAGAGGAGGTGGAGCCAGGGCCTCTGCGGAAAACTTGGCTTGCTGGGGCCTGGCTCAGACCTCAGACCTGAGACTGACGGTGCTTTCCTCTCATTCATTCTGGCTACGCACATTTGCCAAGAGCCTGCTGTAGGTTGGTGCTGGGTGCTGGCCACACAGTGACGGTTGAGACACCCAGTTCCTGTGCCAGGGGCTCAGGGACAAACAGGCAGGGCCAACGAGGACCAGGATGCCGTGTGCTGTAAGTGCTGTGAGCTGGTATTTCAGGGAGGACGTGATGTCTGAGCAGACAATAGGACAGGCCCAGCCAGACTCCTCACCACGCTGGGCATGATCCCAAGATACTGGGCCACACCTCCCATCTAGAAGATGCTCAGGGACTACTTAACAAGTGGATGTGGCTGCCGGGCAGTCCAGCATCAGGAGAGACTACTGCTGACCCTGAGGCTACTCGGGAGACCAGGGGACAGACTTTGTGTCCCCCCCCACACACTATGGTGCCAATTTCCCTTGTTCTCCAAAGGTCATGCTCTTAGCCCCTGCCCAGTGATGGGTTAGAGAGGAGTCCCCTCATCTCCAGAAGGTGGTCCCAGCCTGAGGAGATCCAACACCAGCTGGCTGAAGGCAGCACTGCCTGGCCTTGCCCTGGCCTCTCCATTCTGGGCTGATGGGATGCAATCAGGTGAGGGGTAGTGGTTGGAGGCTTCGGAGGCCCTCACCCTGCTGCAGGAGAGACCCCCTGGTGGGGTGAGATGCAGGGCCTGTGTGAGGCAGCCCCTGTAGCCCTCTCAGTGCCAAGCGCTGAGGTGCTGCCCTGTCCCCTGATGGCCCCACCCTCGGGCCCCATGTGTGCGTGGGCTCTGGAGCCCAGCGGGGGCTGGCAGCACTGAGGGGTTAACGCAGCTCGACTTCCTTGTGTTCCCTTCCCTCCTCCTCTGAAGGAAGCCTACATTGGAATTATAGACATAAGTGCTGGCTTTTGAGGAGTCTGCTGCTCACTGTGTCCCTGCCAGGACTGGGCACAGCCCTCCCGCCCACGTCTGCCTCCTTGGGCTCTGTCCACACCCAGGGCCTGGATTGGAGGGGTGAGGTCCCCCTTGAGCGCACTTGCTCAACCCCTCCTTCCAAGCCTTCCCCGGCCCCCCTGGAGGGATGGGACTCAGTGTACAAATGGTACCTAAGGAGGAGGGGCTGAGGAAGTGACATCGCTCGGCCCGCCCCCACTCCTAATTCCCTATAAAAAGCAAAATGGTGACTCAGAGAGGAGAGTTGGAAGCGTCCTGCCTCCTGCTCCCACTGTTAATTTTTAGACGTGGAATTAGGCAGGAGGCAAAAGAAACAACAGCTCCAAATACGCGGCTGACATGCTATTAAGCGGGTGGCGACAGCAGAGCCGCTCCTCCCCAACTCCCAGCAGCCTGTGACCGAGCAGAGCCCGGTGCCTGCTGGCGCTTCCCGCCCCTCCCCGGGCCTGGGCCCCCGCGCAGCCCCTGCCCGGGCCAGGTGTGCATGGTGCCACCGGGGCCATGGCAGCCGGGGGCCGCCGTCGGCGCCCACTGCGCTACCAGTCCCTGGCAGCCCTCGTGGAGGACTCTCAGTGGCCTTTCCTGTTCCTTGTCTCAGACTTCAGCTACGGGGCCGACGACTACGACGCAGAGGGGCATGAGGAGCAGAAGGGGCCCCCCGAGGGCTCGGAGACCATGCCATACATCGACGAGTCGCCCACCATGTCACCCCAGCTCAGCGCCCGCAGCCAGGGTGGTGGAGATGGCATCTCTCCCACCCCACCAGAGGGGCTGGCACCTGGGGTAGGTATACACCTGCTTTTCCTTTGGGATTTGGGGAGGGGAGGCTTCTGGGGAGAGTGATAGGGCAGCCTGGGCATCCCGGCCATGCTCTGCTTGGGGCCACACTGGGGGAGCTGGACCTGGTGTTCTGGTCCTCTCTTCCATTGGGGGCCGCTCTCAGGCTCATGCTTCCCTCTTCTCCCACGTGCTGCTCTCTGCCACCCCTGCACCTGTCTGCCCTTTAACATCTGCTTCCATACTTCCAGACACCCTGTCCTCCTTATCTTTCCCTTGCAGTCTGTCTCTCTGCTTTAGCAGGGTGGGGAGGAGGCTCCAGGAAGGACCAGACCCTTCTGTCTGCACCCAAGATGGACAGTGGCTGCATAGATGGATGGCCTGTGGATTTTGGATATCCAGGTGCTGGCCCAGACAAGCCAAGGCTGACCTTGTGCTCCCTGCGGGGTAGAAAGAGCTGCTTCTGTAGTCTTGCCTGAGATGGAAGCCCCTCCAGGGAGGGAGCAAACCCTGGTGGTGACCACCTCTCCTCTTGTCAACAGAGGCAGGAGTTCTGCTCCCGAGAGAAGCGTTTTATAAGGAGTATTAAGCATGTCCTCCAAGACAGGGCAGGAGATAGGAATGTGTGAAGGGACACATGGTTGTAATTAATGCTTTTCCTGGTGACTCTGGGATAGACTCTGGGCCCTGCTTGTGTGTGTGCATCTGAGACACACGAGCCAGCAAGACATTCCTCAGGGCTTTTTTTCTGGAGTTTAGGAGAAGAATCAGAGCTGCTTCTCTTGGTGGCATATGTGTGTGTGTTTGAGGGGTGAGCTGTAGGAGTGCCTGGCCCTGCTTGATTCAGGTTTGTCCAGGTATGTTTTGTGGGGGTTCCTTTTCTTTTCTCTGAAGCCTCCAGAAGAGCATCACTGAGAGACGCTGTGTGATGCATTTCCCTTCTCTGGGACTTAGCACCCCCACTCCAGCTGGAGGCTGCCTGGACTCTACCATTCTAGAGAACCCCCCTGCTCCTCCCCACCCTGCACAGGCTCTCACTCCCTCTTCACACACCGGGGTGGCTGTTATAGCCTTTGGCAACAAGGGCCTTGGCAACCAGCTTCCCACTTGGGGGAAGCCACATTGTTGCCATGGCAACGGAGGCCGAGGCAGAGCTCAGTGGCTGCCAGGCAGTACAAGTTTGGGAAGGGATGGTGGGGTGCAGGTGGGAGGTGGAGGGGGTGGGCAAGGGTGTTGGTCAGCTTCAGGCTCCCCCCCAGCTAGCGTTCTGGGGTGTTGTTCCTCTGGTGTCCTAAGGAGAGGTGGTGGGTTAGAGATAGCCATCTTGGACAGGCTGGGACAGGATTTTGTACCCACTGGAGAAGAAGAAATTCTGGGACCTGGACTCCAACCAAAGGGAAGGCAAGGAGAGGACTCTTGTTCCCCATCTCTGCTTTCCTATCTCAGGTGACTGCAGGGCTCAGAGATGCCCAGGCAGAGACACAGCTCTGACCCCACTATGAACGTCCAGGAAGATGCCCTGTAGCATCTCAGCACAGGGCCAGGTCCTTGCCATTTCCCTTCTGCCTTCCTCTCTGCCTCTTGTCTCCTGTTCCTTCCTGGTGTTCATCCAACCCAGGCAGTCACATGTTCAATTCCCTGGTGAAAGATACTGTCAGGCACTTTCTCTAGTGAAACAGCTCACACCCATCATGGGGAGATGCCTCTACCAGATACTCTGAGGCTTGGGGCAGTAACTTTACTTTGTGGCTGCCCATTTTTGCTTGGTGGCTCATAAGAGAATAACCTAATTTGAGAACTTTGAAATTTAGAGTTGCTACAGAGTGGCAATGCACTGAAGTGCTTGGGGCCTCTAATATTAATTTTTACACCTTTGACTAGAAGCCACTACAAATAGGAGTAGGGAGCAATTTGTCCAACTTGAGAATGGCAGTGAAAATTCCAGCTCTGGTGTTTCTGCCCTTTCCACTGTATCACTGGCTCCACCTAGTGGACACTGCAAGTATTGTTATTCATGTTGGGGTGTCTGGAGGGTTCCTGCGTCTCTTCCTGAGTACCTGGGGATGTTTTGGTTTAAAAAAAGAAAAGAGAGTCAGGGTTTCTGCAACTTGGCTGATCTCATTTGGTCAGTCTTCTGTTGGTAACTTTAGAACAGTGGGAACTTACAGCCAAATCAGATTTTTGTTCTAGATATTCAGATATCTGGCCTCTGGCAGAGCCTGGCAGCTGAGCCTTATACACCCAAACAGCAGCCAACTCTCTCCTGGAAACTAAAGGATTGGTCTTTGTGTTAGGGTACCTCAGAGAAATAGAAACTGTAAGTGGTGTGTGTGTGTGTGTGTGTGTGTACATAAATGTGTATGAAGAGATGTACTAGAAGGAATTGACTCATGTGATCATGGAGGCTGAGAAGTCCCAGTCTCTACGGTGGATTTCTTGAGACCTAAGAGAGTTATGCCTTGGTCCAAGTCCCGAGGCATAAGAACCTGGAGAGCCAATGGCAGAAATCCCAGTCTGAAAGTCAGTGGACTTGATGTCCAAGAACAGCCAGTGTTTCAGTCCAGGTCCAAAGGCCAGAAAAGACCAGTGTCTCAGTTCTAGCAGTCAGGTAGGAAGAGTTTCCTCTTATTCAGTCTTTTGTTCTACTTAGGTTTTCAATGGATTGTATGAGGCCCACCCACACTGGCGAGGGTAATTGGCTTTACTCAGTCTGCAGATTTAAATATTAATCTCATCCAGAAATACCCTCACAGACATACTCAGAATAATGTTGAGACATATATCTGGGCACCCTGTGGTTCAGTCAAGTTGACACAGAAATTCAGCAATCACAGTCTTACTCTCAGCAGCCCAGAGAATGGAAAGAACTTAAGTTTTAGAAAGATGAAAATCTCTCTAGCTGTGAGACATTGCATCAGTGTCGTAATACCATTCAGCCTCAGTTTCCTCATCTCTAAATAGCACTGACTACCTTGAAGGGCTGTTGAGAGGATGGCCCAGGGCATCGGACCTGACTCACTGTGATGCTCAGTCCTTGGTGACTGAGGTCTGTGAGACTTTTCTTATCAGCTTTTAGATGTGGGGAACCAGGAGCATCACAAGGACCCAGTCTAGTAAACACATGCTGAACAAGGAATCTACTTTTGCAGCCCACCTCCTTTCTGGGGTTGGGTCCCTCCTGCCACATGTTCTGCTTCATCTGGGTCCCTCCAAGTCCCAGATGAAGCAGAACCTCTGGGGTTGACAGATACATATTCTCACTTCTCAACATGCCTTACTCTGCTGCTCTCACCTTAGTCTGAGCTCACAGAAGTATTGGATGAACCCTAAAACCCAGCCCTTCAGATATTCCCCAGGCCTAGGCTGAACAGAGCACCCTGGCACAGGGTCAAGGTCACAGACCACTGATGGTTCAGTTCAACTGGGAGTGCCATGTTGCATGCTGGAAAAGAGTAGTGGGGACTCTAGCTCAGCCAACAAGTTGGGGGCTTAGGTTCCTCAGCCAGGACCACAGTCTTCTCCCCATAGGCCATAAACTCTGTCTCCCCTCCAGGGAGGTGCAGTAAAAAAGGGGGCCACAGGCAAAGAGGAGATCTGGGTTCTGTCCCTCCTCTACCACTTTGTAGCTTTGTGACCTTAGGGAAGTTCTTCAGCCTCTCTGAGCTCCAGTTTGCTCATCTGTGAAGATCCTGAGCATTTCCTCCCTCCTGACCTCACACAGTGGTCACGAGTTTTCCATGAGACGGTGTTAGCAGAATGCTTTGTAAATTGTCAAGTCTGTTCATGGTTCAGACTCCAGCTGGCAGGAGAATCCACAGATAAGGATGGAGGTGAGTTGACACAATCACTGTTGTCCTTCTCCTCTTCCCCCATCTCTTCCTCGTCATCGTCACAGCTGCAGATCTTGTTGCCTCATTTAAGGTCTGTGACAGCCCTATGAGGTATGTGCTCTGTCTCCATTTTACCTTGAGGAAACTGAGCTTCAGAGAGGAGACATAATTGCCTGAGACCACACAGCCAGGGAGCTAGAGCTTTACTTAAACTTGGGTCCTTGTGGTGCTGCAGCCAGAGTGGTACTGCCAGGTCCTGCTCAGATGTCCCTTCCCTGTTAAAGTTTTTATAACTCACTGCTGGCCTCCTTGCTGTTTGGGGGGTGTACCTAGTTACTTGTGGGTTGCATCTGCTATTATGAGATTGGCAGCCCCAATCCCTGATCATCTCTGTGGGCCCCATCAACAGCTCCCAGGCACTTAGGGGTTCTCAAATGGTGTCTGGAATTGAACCAGGTAGTTCTGGGTGACCAATAAGGAGGAAGGGAGGGTAAGGGCAGTCTTGGGACAAAGCTGGGAAGAATCACTGCCTTCTCTCTACTTCCCTGGTCCCTTCTGAGGGCTTGGGGCTTGGGGTTGCAAAGCAAAAAGGTTGTTTCCAAGTGAATGGGGAGCCAAGTGGAGAGCAGCAGCTTCTGAGCTTGCACCCCACCCTGCTTCCTTCATGCTCTGTCCCAGGCCTGGCGGGGTGGTTTAGGGATGGCAGGCAGGCGTGCTCTCAGCTCGCCAGCCTCCTTGTCTCAGTAACCTTGCTCCCCACTTCTCCCCTTTCTGGGTTTTCAGTCCCTCCTATAAAGTTATTAACTGGCTCCCATGTGCCAGATGCTCTGCTAGGGGCCCGTGGGCTTCATTGCAGCACCTTCAGCCACTGGGGGAGTTCCACCATTTTACACATGAAGAAATTCGAGGGCAGGGTGGGAGGAGGTAAGTCGGAAGTGGGCAGATAACACACTTGAGTTGTGATCCTCGGTCTCCTTCCTAGGTTGCTCTCCCTATCCTCTCCAGGCCACCCCTCCCTGCTTTTACACCTGGCTCCGCCTCTGTCACCCCTCCAGGGTGTCTCCCCTAATGGGCCCACCTGACTGCCTGGCTGATCCTGGTGGCTCTTGCATCCTGTGGATCCTTCCCTGCTAGTGTGCTGGAGCCCGAGTTCATTAATGTATTTCACACCTGCCAATAAGGCTATGTAGAAAGCAGCACTTATTCAATTTATTCAGGCACTATAGACAGGAGGATGGGTCCAACAAACCCATTCTTCTCTGTCTTTGAGGCCCTGAAATCTTTGGAGAGACAGGAGAGAGACAGCATGTGATAGACCCAAAGAATCATGCCAACACGGTGTTAAATTGCCTCCTGAAACACGTGTCCTGAAAGCCAGGTGTGTTCAGCCACGCAGAGCTGAGATAGCTGGGGGCAGAAGGTGGACGACCTCTGGGCTTTGTGCTCTCCCAGGTGCAGAAGGGCCACAGAGAATCGGCAGCTCTTACCCCAGAGACTGTGTTCTGTCATTGTGACCTGGCTTCTCCACTAGTCGGTGCTAACAAGGCTAGAGTGGTTTTCTTTCACGTAGAAGATGTTCTTGTTGACCTCCTGCCCAGCAGGATTATGGGCCATTAGCCTCCATCTGGAGGCACAGGGAGCCCTCACCCTCTGGCCTGTGTGGCAGAAAGAAGAGAAAAACTACAAACGCTTCCATGGCACTTTCTAATTGCCGGGCACTGCTATCACGCTTTATAACTATCAGCTCATTTGGTCCTCAGCACCACCTTGTGAGGTGGGCACCATTATGGCTCCTTTTTACAGACGTGGAAACTAGGGTGCAGTGAGGCTGCACAACCTTGTCAGGGTTGGGGTACTGGTAACCACCATGCTCTGCATCCTCTCTAGAGCATGAGCCCAAGCACCCCTGTTTTACCTCTTTGTGACTGTGTGACTTTTGGCAACCCATTGAAACTCAGTCCCCTCAGGGGTCAATGGAGTTAAATACCTCCTGGGAAGTTAGCTGAGTGTGAACCCCAGATCTCTCGTGGGCTTCTAGCTCTGGCTACCCTTGGGCCTTCCCATTCCTGCCCAGGTCCCAACAAGGATGATTCAGCTCTCAGCAGTATTCCTGCTGGGTGAAAGCCCTTCTGGGGAGTGTCACCCTGGGGAACTCAAGGACAGAGAGAGACACCAAGGAGAGAACCCAGGGTCTGGGAAGGAGGTTGCTGTAACCAGCTTTTTTGTCCACTGTGACCAAAAGACCTGCTGAGAAATTTTAGAGAAGGAAAAGTTTATTTGGTGCTTACAGTTCTAGAGGTCTCAGTCCATAGCTGACTCCATTGCTCTGATCCTAAGATGAAGCAGAATATCAAGGTAGAAGAATATGAAGGAGGCCAGGTGCCATGGTGCATGCCTGTAATCCCAGCTGCTCGGGAGGCTGAGGCAGGAGGATCAGGAGTTCAGAGCCAGCCTCAGCAAATTAGCGGGGCCTTAGAAACTTAGTGAAATCCTATCTCTAAATAAAATATAAAAAGAGCTGGGGATGTGGCTCAGTGGTTAAGCACCCCTGGATTCAGTCCCTGGTGCCAAAAAAAAAAAAAAAAAAAAAAAAAAGAGAGAGAGAGAAGAGTATGAAGGAGGAAAAGCAGCTCAGGACATTATGATCTGGAGGCAGAGAGAGCTCTGCTCACCAGGGATAAAATATATACCCTAAAGTCACCCCCCAGTGGCATACCTCCTCTAGCCACATCTTACCTGCCTATAGTCACCACCCAGTAAATCCATTCAAGTAGATTAATGCACTGATCTGGTTAAGGCTCTTGCATTGTTTCACATGAGCTTTTGGGAGACACCTCAGATCCAGACCCTAACAAGGGTTTAGACTTGATCTGAGCCATTTCCCGCTTCACCAGGAAGTGCCCTCTCTCCCTGTCCCCTCACAGAGAGCATGTTCCCTTGTAGCTCTAAGCACCCCCTTGCTGGACACTGACCCACCGTCAGGATCTGTGGACTGAGGAGGAAAGGCAGTGCCGGGAAACACAGACAAGGAGGGGCTCAGCTCACTGTGTTTGATCCTGCAAATGTTCACTCCTAACAGCCAGGCGCGGTGGCGCACGCCTGTAATCCCAGCACTTTGGGAGGCTGAGGCAGGAGGATCGCGAGTTCAAAGCCAGCCTCAGCAATGGCGAGGCACTTAGCAACTCAGTGAGACCCTGTCTCTAATAAAATACAAAAAAGGGCTGGGGATGTGGCCCAGTGGTCCAGTGCCCCTGAGTTCAATCCCCGGTATGAATGCCCCTGAGTTCAATCCCTGGTACCAAAAAAAAAAAAAAAAAAAAAAAAAAGTACATCTCAAGCAGGGGTTATAATCTGGAAAGGGCTAGACAGCTCTTTGTTATGAGGGGTTGGCCTGCACATTGTAGGTTGTTGACCTCTCCCCACTAAATGCTAGTAGCATCTTCAAGTTAAGTTGTGACATTCAAAAATGTATCCAGGGCCAGACACAGTGGCCCACACCTATAATTCCATCAATTTGGGAGGGAGGCTGAGACAGGAGGATTGCAAGTTTGAGGCCAGCTTCAGCAATTTAGTGAGACCCTGTCTAAAATAAAAATCAAAGTTGGGTGTGGTGGTGCACATCTATAATCCCAGCAGCTCACGAAGCTAAGGCAGGAGGCTCGTGAGTTCAAAGCCAGTCTCAGCCACTTAGCAAGGCCATAAGCAACTCACTGAGACCCTGTCTCTAAATGGAAAAAAAAAAAAAAGGGCTGGGGATGTGGCTCAGTGGTTAGGCGCCCCTGGGTTCAATCCCCAGTACCAAAAAATTTAAAAATAATTTTAATAAACGGACTGGAAATGCAATTCAGTGGTAGAATACCCCTAAGTTCAATCCCTAGACCATAAATAAATAAACAAATAAGATTTAAAAATTCAAAATCAGTGGGAATGTAGCTCAATGGTAAAGCACCCCTGGGTTCACTCCCAGTACAAAAAAAAAAAAAAAAAAAAAGGAAGAAGAAGATATCCAGACATTGACAAATGTCTCATGAGGGATCAAAATCACCCCTGACTGAAAGAGTGCTGAGAAAAGACTTAGTGAATGGAAATGGCCCCACAGGACTCACTGTGCAAGATGAGGGGTCACAAGGGGAGATAGATCCAAGTGTTCAGGTTGGGTAAATGGTTCCTATGAGCCCAGTTATAGGATACAGGATCCCAGGGCCAACGCCCACCCTTGCCCCCAGCCTAGCAGGGCAGTGTATCAGAGTGTGGCTGGAGCAAGGGTGGGGAGACTGCAGACTGTATAGCCCTCCGTACTTTGCATTTGAATGAAGCAGACACTACCCAATTATGATAAAAGTATCTTGTGTTGCACCGGAGGACAGGATGAGAATAGAGTTACTATGAAGCAAGAGTTGAGTACATTAACACTAAGAACAAAGTTTCAGCTGCTGGAACTGTCCAGCAATGGGATAAGTAAAGAACTTCTTGTCCTTGGAAGGATTTAAGCAGAGGCTGTGACTGAAGGTAGAAAGGAGAGTTCTTCATTGGTAGTGGATTTTTATTTATTTTATTTTTAGTTATAGATGAACACAATACTTTTATTTATTTATTTTTTATGTGGGGCTGAGGATCCAGCCTAGTGCCTCACACGTGCTAGGCGAGTGCTCTACCACAGAGCCACAACCCTAGCCCCTTTTATTTTGTATTTTTGATGCCAGGGATCGAACCCAGGGGTGCTTAACCATGGAGCCACATCCCCAGCCCTTTTTATTTTTTATTTTGATACAGGGTCCCGCTAAGTTGAGGAAACTGGGCTCAAAGTTGCAATCCTCCTGCTTCAGCCTCCCAAGTTGCTGGGATTATGAAAGTGCTCCATCGCCATGCCTGGCTGGTACTGTCTTTTGAGTTCCCTTTAGTCCTAGGATCCCACTGTATATGACTGTTCCATAAGCGCCATCGTCTAACCTGAGCCCCTTGATTTATCTTCTTGGACAACCTCTTTCTTGCCTTGCCCTGTAAGCTCCTGGTGTTGTTTCCACTCAGTAAGATTTTCTGAGCACCTACCTTTTTGAGGTGGCAGTACTGGGGATTGAACCCAGGGGCAGTTTACCACTTAGCTACATCCCACCAGCCCTTTAATTAATTAATTAATTATTATTATTTTTTTAGATAGGATCTCATTAAGTTGCTGAGATTGTCCTTGAACTTGCCATCCTGTGCCTCAGTCTCCTGAGTTACTGGGATTAGAGGTGTGTACCACCATGCCTGGCTCCAGCACCCACTTTTTACAAGATACTGTTCTGGGTGCTGTGGGGGAATTAATATGAACAAGGGATTCACACACACACACACACACACACACACACACACAAGACCTCCTCTCTTTCTTTCTTAAACCCTTTTTATTTTTCCTTTTTTTTTTTTTTTTTAATATTTATTATTTGCTTTAGTTGTACACAATGCGTTTATTTGTACATGGTGCTGAGGATCGAACCGGGCCGCGCACGTGCCAGGCGAGCGCTCTGCCGCTGAGCCACAACCTCAGCCCTTTTTTCCTTTTGTTCTTTCTTTTTTTAAGCGCTGGGGGATTGAACTCGGGTCTATGCATATGCTAAGCACATGCTCTACCACTGAGCTACACCCCTAGCCCCAAATTCCGTTATTTACAGGTCATCTGAGCAACAGCCTTGAGAGATGTAAATACCCAAAGGAGAGGAGGGGAATCAGGGAGGAGATCATGCCTTGAAAGTGTGTTATGCTCTGCTGGGGCACTGGTCAGGAAGAACATGCTAGGTAAGGGGGCTGTGTACCTTCTGGAATGTGGGAAAGCCACTGGGAAAAGGAGAATGGTCTAGTGTGGGTGGGGCACTGGGTTCCTTGGAACACACAGGAGGTGAGTCTGGGAGTGGGCCAGGGCCCCCTCTTCTGTATTTCTCCAACACACAGCACCTGCCAAAGAAGAGGAGGAATAGCTAGAGCTAGCTGAGGGCTTATCACACTTCCAGCACTGCCCCGAGTGCACCAGACCTTACAGGATACCAAGGACTGGTGCTATGATTTTCCCCACTTAACAGATGAGGAAACCAATGCACACGGAGTTTAAATGCCTTCCCCAGGGTAATAGAGCTGGCAAGGGGTTTTTGTTTTGTTTTGGTTTCTGTTTTTTTTTTTTTTTTTTTTTTTTTTTAACTGGGGATTTAACCTAGGGGTGCTTTACCTCAGAGTCACATCCTCAGCCCTTTTTTATTTTGAAACAGGATCTTATTAACTTGCTTAGGGTCTTGCCAAATTATTGAGGCTGGCCTCAAACTTGCAATCCTCCTGCCTCAGCCTCTTGAGTTGCTGAGATTACAGGTGTTCACCACTGTGCCTGGCTGGCAAGAGGATTTTTTAACTAGAATTCAAATTCAGAATCCAAGGGAGTGTTTTTATTTTTGTTTGTTTACCACATAAACAATATAGCATAGTGGCTTATACCCAACTTATGCTTTATGTTACTGAACTCCATACATGATCTTTTGAGTGACTTCTATAACAGAGAAAGGGAAGGCAGAGGAAGAGCAAGGTTAGGAGGAGAATAGTGAATCTGGTTCTATCTGCAGCTGTAGTGACTCTACCTGCCTGGCACTGGCCTCTGGGGGCAGTTCTCATTGACCCAAGATCTGCTGAACTCCAAAAGTTTGGAGTGGGGCTTAAGCTTCTGCCAAGAAAGCTGGGAGAGCCAGGGTCCAGCAGAAAGGAGGAAGAAAGTGCTTCAGGCCAAGAAGACTGCAACCCGTGGAGCCTGGAGGTGGGAATGTGCCTGGCCCTTTCAGAGGTTATTGTCTGGAGTGTGATGGGCTGAGTCATCAGCCAGGCCCCACTGCCCTTGTTTGGGCTGATTTTAGTGGCTTCCTGCTGGGCACAGAGTGAACAGTGTTTTAGAAAAAGAAATCTGATGTCAGCCAGAGGGATACATTAAAGAATGTCATGTCACTCCCTGCTAAAAACCCTCCCATGCCTTCTCTTTGTCTAGCAGGAGAAATCCAGACCCTGACCACTTGACCCCTGCCAATACCTCAGCAGCCTCATGACCAGTCCCCTACTGGAATATGAACTCCATGAGGGGTGTGTCAGTTTTGTAACAAAACTGTTTGCTCATTGTAGTTCTCAGTGCTTAGAACATAGTAGGTACTCAGTAAATACTGTGTGAATGACTCTGTGAACACTCACGGTCCTCCAGCCAGATGGAGCTCATTTCACTGGGCCTTACATTCTCCTTCCTGTCTGTCTCCCAGCCCCCACTGGCATGGCTAACCCCTGCTCATTTTTGGTCTGAGTTTTAAAGAAACCTCCTCCAGGGAGCCTCCAGTGACTTCTTTGCTGCCTCAGATGGACCTCCTTGTACCCTGAGCTTCCTCTAAATTCCCAGTCATAGTATTTAACATACTTCTTCTTTTTGTGGTGCTGGTGATCGAATCCAGGGCCTTGCACATGCTAAGCATGTGCTCTGCCACTGAGCAAAACCCCCAGGCCCCACATTTCTTTTTATAGCTTCTTTATTTTCCCTGATTGCATCACTAAAAAGTCTAACAACAGAATACATAATGTAGAAAGTGAAAGTCTCTTTAACTCGCATCCTACACAGAAAACTGCCAAGAGTTAGTTGTAAGTTTCTCATTTTTTCCATACATAATATATATATATATGTATACACATACATATATATACACACACACACACATATATATATATAAATGAGATCATGCTATTGGTAGTTATGAAGTTTGCTTATTATTTTTAGTTAATAAGACTAAGACATCTTGCATACTAGTAATTAAAAGATCAACCTTATTCCTTTTCCTGAATGTGTGCAGTATTTCATCTATGGATGTAATTCATTTAACCAACCCCCATCTCTTTTTTCCTTTTGCAGTGCTGGGGCCTTCCTTATGCTAAGCAAGTGTTCTACCACTGGGCTACATCCCCAGCCCTTTATCATTATTATTTTTTAAAAAACATTTTAAAAATATATATTTATTTTGTTTTAGTTGTACACAATGCCTTACGTGGTGCTGAGGATCAGACCAGGCCGCGCACGTGTTAGGCAAGCGCTCTACCACTGAGCCACAACCCCAACCCTATTATTTATTTTTAGTAGGGGGTTTGAACCTAGAGGCACTTAACCACTGAGCCACATCTCTAGCCCTTTTTTATATTCTATTTAGAGACAGGGTTTCGCTGAGTTGCTTAGGGCCTCAATAAGTGGCTGAGGCTGGCTTTGAACTCACAATCCTTCTGCCCTAGCCTCCCAAGCCACTGGGATTACAGGCTTGTGTCACCACGCCCAGATTTATTTTTTATTTAGAGAAAGGGTCTTGCCAAATTGTCCTGGCTGGTGTCTAATTCGGATTCTCCTGCCTCAGTTTCTGGAGTTATTGAGATTACAGGTGTGCATCACTCTGCCCTGCCAGACCAATCCACTTTTGATAGACATTTGGGGTCTTTCCAATCTTCACTGATATAAACATTGCTGCAGTGAACATCTTTGAACATATATATCTTTGTGTCCTTGTAGAATTTTTTTTTTCAGAGAAATTCCCTAGAGTGCAATTGCTGAGTCAGAGGGTGTGAACATTCAAAATCAACAATAGATATTTCCACGTTACCCCTTCCAGAGGAATTGCACTTCAACTGCATAGTTCTAAAATGTGCCCCTCCCCAGTCCTGCCCTTCCCTTGGCACTGCACCTCCCTTGGCTCTGCACCTCCCTTGGCTCTGCCTTGGTCACTCAGTCAGCCCAATGGTCACTCTTCTGCTGAGACCATTAGCTCCACAAAGGTAACATAGTATCCCGTTTGTAACTGCATTCTGAGTGTGAGCACCCTGCTTGCCTAGTCCACAGCAGACTTGTAGATTGAGTCATTAGGGACTGCGAGGGTGGAAGGCGAGTGTGAGAGAAGGCCATTATGGGAAGTAACCCACTAGAGTCTTCGAGATGTGGATTTGGTCTGGGTGCCTCCTTGCCTCATGGTATTGTTCCAGCCAGCCTCTCCATCTTTGTCTCCTACCCTTTTTCTCTTCTGTTCTCTGTCTCCTGGGTTTCCATAAGAAACCATTTCATGCCAAACACGGTGGCACACACCTATAATTCCAGCTACTTGGAGGCTGAGGCAAGAGAATCACAAGTTCAAGGACAGACTGAGCTATTTAGCAAAGCCCTGTCTCAAAACAAAATATAAAGGACTGGGGCAGCAGCTCAGTGGTAGAGCATCACCTAGCATATGCCAGGCCCTGGATTCAGTCCTCAGCACCGCGCGCGCGCGCGCGCACGCGCACACACACACACACACACACACACACACACACACACACATTTTCCTCCCTGTGCTTGGAAACCCTTCCCTATGCTGAATATGTGGAGTAGGCCTAAAATGAGAAGGGCTGGGGAGTAGCTCAGTGGTAAAACACCCTTGGGTTCAATCCCAGTACCACAAAAAAAAAAAAAAAAAAAAAAAAAAAAAAAAGAAAAGAAAGAAAGAAAGAAAAAGAAAAGAAACTCTTCCTCATACCCAGGTGACACATAAAAGCCACTCTCCTGTGAAGTTTTCCCCCTCTGGTAGGACTGGTGCCTTTGTCCTATGATGAATGAGAACCATGCCCCATTTATTCAGACATTCTTCACCCTCAGTGGATCAAGGGTGGGCCAATGGCAGGGGTCCTGTTGCAGATCTGTGTCTGTCCTGCCAGGCCTTTTCAGGGTATGAATGAATGGAGTCAGTGAACAGGTAGATGACAGATGACATGGGGAGTCCAAGTGAAATATGACTGGGATTGTGTAGGCGTGAATGCTGCAAACCTTGGTTGGGTAGTGGCTTTGGAAAAAGAAAAGAAGGAAGAACCAAAGGACCTGGTAAAAGGGATGTGTAGGGCCAGAAGGAAGAAGAACCATGAGATGGCGGCCCACCAACAAAAGTGGAGAAGCCAAAAGGGGAAGCTGGTTTAGGGAGGAGGAGGGGCCTCCTGGTCTGGATGTGTGGAGTTGAGGGGCTATTGCTGCATCTCCCAAGGGAGGAGATCTGACTGCCAGTGCAGGTGGCAGACAGACATAGAGCCTAGCAAGATGCTGGGCCTGGAGATGGTGATGAGTTGCTGGTGGCCTAGCAGTAAGAAGGGACGAGTTCTCCAAGCGTAGAGCACAAAGGCCTGAGGCCAGGGGCTGAGTGGGTGCCTCCACGTGTATAGAAGGCAGGAGAAAGAAGGGCCAGCCTAAACCACGGAGTGGTCACAAGTAGCAACTCTATGGCCAAGAGAACTGAGGGCTTTGAGAAAGTCCAGACTGCAGAGGTGAAGCTTAGGAGAGGGGAGGGCCTCTGCCTCTGGAACCGGCAGTTTGGGGGCCTTTGGAGTGGCTGCTTCTCTGGAGAGGAGGCTCAGGAGCCAGGTTGAAGCAGGCAGAGTGTGGACGACACAGAGAGGAAGCTCAGGTCCAGCTCAGGGCATTTGTGAGGGAAAGGAGGGAGCACTGTGGGGACTTGTGAGTCACTCCCCTCCCCAGGGAGAGGACTGAGGGCCTGTGAGGAGTCCAATGGAAGGGGCATCCTAGTTACTCACTGGAAATTCCGGGCAACTGGAGTGGGGTGGAGCAGAGATGCCTTGAATGTTCAGTGAATCGCTTCTGTGAGGTTCAAGGGTTTGGGAAAGAATTGGGTGCTGATCCTACCATGCTAGGGGTATGGGGAATAGAGATAGGTATACACTAAAAGACTGTTAAGGGCACCTCATGTTCTCCTGGGTGGAAGAAGGGACATATAGAGTTCCTTGGGGTTTTAGCTCTTCTCTCATGCCTCCTGCTTGTCTGGCCCATGTGAGCAGCTCACACCAGGCACTGGATCCTGCAGGGTGGAGACAGAGAACCTGTGGCACAGGGCCTCAAGCTGACACACTTGTGCCCTGGGGAATGCCAGGCCTGGTTGTTCCCAAACCCTGGGAACAGCCTCACCCGCCCATACCAAATGAGGAATTGTGGCTGAAAGGGCCCTTCATATGTGCCCTGGCTATTTATAACCCAGCCAGGGCAGGGCCAGGGAAAAACCAGGGACTGGAGGGAGAGGGGGTTGGAGTGAGGGGACAGTTCCCTGACCAGGGCCTGACAGTCTCTAAGTCCCCAGATAACCCAGCCCAAATCTCTGTCTGTATTTGGTAACAGGATGGAGCCTGTGACCAGCAAGGACAGGTTTTCTACTACTAATAGATTGACAGGAACCCCATCTAGAGCTCAGAACTTCTTTTTTTTTTTTTTTTTTTTTTTTTGGTACCGGGGATTGAACTCAGGGGCACTCGTCCACTGGGTCACATCCCCAGCCCTTTTTTGTATTTTATTTAGAGACAGGGTCTCACTGAGTTGCTAAGTGCCTCGCCATTGCTGAGGCTGGCTTTGAACTCGCGATCCTCCTGCCTCAGCCTCCCAAAGTGCTGGGATTACAGGCGTGCGCCACCGCACCCGGCTGAGCTCAGAACTTCTAAAGAGATATTTTGGGAGTGGGGAGAGAAACCATACCCATTCTTTTCCTTTTCTTCCTCTCCACCCAGCTTGATGGCTCAGCAGAGGACCTGTTCTCAGCTAAGGTACTGAGCAGGGAGGTGGAACAGAGAGAAGGTGGCACCACCTGAGCCCAGGATGGTGCACAGTTTGACCTTCCTTTGGAAATGGTCTGGACCATTTGACTCTTTATCCTGTGGCTGTACAGTTGTCACCTGACAGGGAACATGATATGTTCAGGAGAGACTGGTCATAGACACATGAGGCACTGATGGACAGACAGCCTCAGACTCTTCACTGCCTGGTTGGTGGAACCTAAGATACAGGTTTACAGCCGGGCGCGGTGGCGCACGCCTGTAATCCCAGCACTTTGGGAGGCTGAGGCAGGAGGATCGCGAGTTCAAAGCCAGCCTCAGCAATGGCGAAGCACTTAGCAACTCAGTGAGACCCTGTCTCTAATAAAATACAAAAAAAAAGGGCTGGGGATGTGGCCCAGTGGTCTAGTGCCGCTGAGTTCAATCCCCGGTACCAAAAAAAAAAAAAAAAAAAAAAAAAAAATACAGGTTTACACAGATAAATGGACTTTTAGTAGTGTGTGAAGCTGAATTTGACTCCAAGATGCCAGGCCCAGTGAGGAAATGGGACAAAACCCTCCCCACACAAGAGTCCTAACTTTTCCCTCAAAGAAACAACCAGTTGCAAGAATAAAGACAGCCCCATAATCTGTGGACCTAATAATAAAGGGCACAGATGCTGTTCACTTAAACTGCATCGTGTTTTTTAAAATATGTAAATTATTTGCAGTCTTTTTTTTTTTTTTTTTTTTTTTTTTTTTGTGGTACGGGGATTGAACTCAGGGGCACTCGACCACTGGGCCACATCCCCAGCCCTTTTTTGTATTTTATTTAGAGACAGGGTCTCACTGAGTTGCTAAGTGCCTCGCCATTGCTGAGGCTGGCTTTGAACTCGCGATCCTCCTGCCTCAGCCTCCCAAAGTGCTGGGATTACAGGCGTGCGCCACCGCGCCCGGCTATTTGCAGTCATTTTTAAAAATATTTATTTGCTTTAGTTGTACACAATGCAATGCATTTATGTTTACGTGGTGCTGAGGATCAAACCAGGCTGCGCTCGTGCTAGGCGAAGGCTCTACCGCTGAGCCACAACCCCAGCCCAATTTGCAGTCGTTTTTAAATCAGGAGATTTCACCCAACAATCCAGATTTCTCATTTCAACAGAGAAAGGCAACCAGCAGCCTGCTCTACCTTTAGCAGCCATTAGCTGGAGCCAGGGAGGTTTATCTAGCTTGCCCAGCCCCTACCTGGTTCCTTCACTGATTACCTCACCTGCACCCTCGAGGGTACTAGTGTTTTCCAAAATTGTCCTTGATGTTGTGTTGTGAAAGACTGTTCGAAGAACTGCCTCTAGACTCCTCCCCACCCTGAGAGTGGAGTTGAGCGCATGTCAGGCATCAAGGCTAGGAGACCAACACGGAGGCTTCACCCTTTGGATGAATTTAGTTTCTGTAAGGGTGAGAAGCAAGCTAGGAATGGGCAGGGCTGGCAGTGCTACCTGCCCTGGGTCATATGTGTCCTGGCCTTGTAGAGCTGCTTCTGTTGGGGAAGGCCCCTCAAGGGGAAACTCCTCCAAGGAAGTGGCACTGCTAGTTTGGTAGCACCTGTGAGTGGTGCTACCCCACTCACAGGTGGGACGTGGCACCTGGTTGGTCCCTGGCGCCAGGTGACACGTGCTCAGGACTCTGGTTGACACTCGAGCTCTTGTTGGGGGTGAGGCAGGTCAGGTCCCCCCACCCCCACCCCGGGCTTTTTTTTTTTTTTTTTTTTTTTTTTTTTTTTTTCCTCTCACAAAGTCTTGTTCATCCAGCCGTGGTAGGGATGGCAACTGTGGTTTCTCACCAGACCTGGGCCTCCCCTCCGCATAGGTGTTGGAGCCTGAGGCCAAGGTGCGAAGGGGGCTCCCGCTCATGAGATTCCCACGGTGACCGGTGGTGACCAGGTGGAGGGGGGATGGCTGTGCGAGAAAGCTACTCTCCTGCTTCCCCCTGCTTGCCGGCTCTAGCGAGAAGTTGTAAATAAAGCCTGTCTCTGGGAAGCAGACCTCCCCCTGCGCCCTCCCTCCTCCGCACCAGAAGCCTCCGCCAGCCGCTTGCCCGGTGACCACAGAGGGAACGAACGGCTCCACCTCGCAAGTCAAGACGTGCATTTCCTGTGTATTCGCAGCAAACGCGAGCCTCCGAGTCCAGAAAGGGCGGGCTTTGTGGGGCCGGGAACGAGGCGGCTGGGCGCCGGGACGGAGCCCGGCCAGCGGGCGGCCGGGGCGCGCAGAGCGCGAGGACTGAGCGGCGTCTGGGCCCCGCCTGCGCGGGACCGGTGCGCTGGCCAGGAAGGGCCGCGGAGGGCGCCTGCAGCTGCGCCGCCCGCCTCGCGACCGTCCGGGTGACAGCCCCGAAACGCCGGCGGAGGCCGAGCTCTGCGCGAGAGGCGGCCGGCCGGCCGGCAGGGGCTGCCCGAAGGCCAGGCTTCCCCTTTCGCAGGGTGGGGACGCGCGGGAGGCGGGCCCGTAGCCCTGCGCGCAGGAGGGCTGGAAAGCGGCAGCAGGAAAAGGTTCATAATGGAGCCTTTCATCGGGAACCGGTGGCCAGGTGCCAGGACTGACTCCGGGGAGGCCAGCATGCTGGTGTAGGCCTGCCCCGCGCTCTTCCCCTCCCGCCCGCCTGCCTGCCCGCCTGCCCGCCTGCCTGCCTGCCTCTCTCCCGGCGGCGGCTGCTGCTGTTGCTGCTGCTGCGTGGACCCTGCTTCCTGTTTGCCCTCCGCGGGCTCCGGCTGCCATGGAAGAGGAAGAGGAGGCAATAGGCTTTTTGGACAAGGTTCTGGAAGATGAAGATGTATTTCTCCTGGAGGAGTGTGAGCTGGGAACCCCGACCAGCCCCGGCTCAGGGTCCCCCTTCTTGGTGGCTGTGAAGGTGGGAATGTGACACGCCCTAGATGCTTGTCGGGGAGGGGGGCAGGGCTGGCAGCTCTCGACTGCCGCCAAAGCCGTGTGCGGGCAGAAATGGCTGGTGTGTGCAAGCCTCATGGCTGAGTGGAAGCACCTCACTCAGTGTGAGAGGGGCTGGCGCATGCCTGCGAGGGGAGCCGAGGGCTGTGCTCTCTTGGCAGCTGTTCGTGGGGGAGAGGTGTAGTACGTGCTCCCCCTGCACCAGTTGTCCTTAGGGGCAGTGACTGAGGGCATTCCTCTCAGCCAGCTGTGCTGGGGGCTCTTTCTGGCCGTGACATGAGGCACTTGGTGGGCTGTCAGTGGTGTGAGCCTGCTTCCCCCAGAGGAGCTGGCTGACTTGAAACCGGTGGGCAATAATTCATTGTTTCCATGGCAACCGGAGGATAAGGGCACTCAAGAAGTGCAGGCTAAGGGAGCCACCCCTCTTCCTAGTGAGGATATTGGGGACTTAGTGTCTTGGCTGAGGCAAGAGAGCAGTTGCAAAGGTCAAGAGCCAGAGGTCACTGGGCTTTTTTGAAGGAAAATAATTGAATCAGCTGAAGAGGGGAAGGTAACAGCTGCCTTTGAGACACCAGACAGGTAGGTAGGTGCTTTTCCCAAAGTAGGCAGAGGCAAGAAACATCTGCTGGACCAGCCCACCCACTTCTGGGTTTCAGGGTCCTCTGCAGCCATGCTCCAAGAGGCAGAGCAGGAGGGGAGTAGTTATACCAATCCCCTGGCCTTCTTCCTCCTTTTCCTGAGGGCATGCACTCCCTGGGACACCAGCTCTGCCCTGGTCTGACATAATACACCATGCTGGGCTTGCTTTCACCTGGACCCACTGCTTCTCACCTCAGCTATTGCTCAGCTCCTGTCTTCTGTGGCTAGAAGGGAGAGCCCTGGAGGACTGTGGCAGAGTTTACACACTGTGAAGTCAGGCTGCCTAACAGCAGGTGGGCCCCTAGAGGGCGTGGTGCACAGAGCATTGCTGGGGATTGGAGGCTGTCTCTGATCCTCTCTGAGCCTTCCCTCACCATCAGATGAGGATCACAGCCCTGCCCCGCCCACACTACAGTGTGGCTCCCAGAAGGAGCTAATGGAGGCAGAAATAGCCTGCAGACCCAGGGTAGGTAGATGGCTGATGTGCGGAGTCCGGGTGGAGCAGTGACTGCAGGCCTGGGTGGAGCAGTGGCTGCAGAAGAGCTGCAATGGGAGGCTGGCGGGGGGCTGGCACCCCACCCCTGTACTTTGATCTGGTGCTAGCTTGGAGCACTGGGGGTAAGTCACATGGAGGCCTCTGCAGACTTAGTGTCTGACCAGACTCCCCACCAGCATCAGGATGGAGGGAAAGTCGGTTCATGAAACAGGAGTGCCTGCTGGGAGCTTAGCAGTGTGTGAGATGGGAGGTCAGTGGGGTTCCTAAGGGACTTTTCTGAGAAGTCCTCCCCAGCACAGATGTAATCCCGCTCATATGTTACCCTGCGCCCACCCTTTTCCTGGATTCTGGCTTATACCTCAATCTTAGTTCATGTTTCATTCTGTCCAGAACTGTAGACATCTGTCTCCTCAGTCATGTCCTATTCTCAAGGGCAAGTACCGTTTTTTTCCTTCCCGATGAACATGGTGCTTGGTGTGTGTGGCTGGTGCCAGTGAGAATTTGTGAAACCAGTGAGCCTCATTGGGACCTGCAAAGGGTGTACCTTGGCCTTGTTGTGTCTCAGAGGTGTTCTCAAGAGGTGGCATGAGGCTGACAAAGGGGCCTGGGCGGACATGTATTACTCCTAAAATTGCCTCTCCTCCCAGGTTCTCCTGAGGCCTGAATGGAGTTTTCTCCTTCTTTCCTGGAGTTGTCTCCAGCATGGGAGCAGGGGTTCTTTCCTGAGTGCTGAGGAATTTCAGGCTCCCTGGCTCGTCCTGAACACCTCTCCAAAGCCTTTCTCTTCTACCAGGCTTGGCCTCAGGCAGGATGACAAGCAGAGTCTTTGGAGAGGGGGAAAGAAAACCCTTTGATTCATTCAACAAATGCTGTCAGGTTATGTTGTATTCAGAGCATCCACCCAGCAGAGTAAGCGTTGACAAGTGCGCAGGTGACAGGGATATAGTGAGAAAGCAGTCAAGGTATGAGAAGCATTCTTATAAAAAGGTACCAGATTCAGAGGCGAGACCACATCTGGTTGAGTTGGGGCTGGACTGGGAGTGTGCGTGCCCTGTGAGTGTGCATGTGTGTCCCCAATGTGTTTGGCCAAGGGTCCTTTCTGGTGGTGTGGCCATGTGTTGGGCTGCAGATGATCTTGGCTCACTCCTCCAAGGCAGCTGGTAGGAATCCAAGGCAATTCACTCTTTGCTATTACTTTGCTTCAGGCGTACTTACCTTCAACAGTAGTTGTGTTGCTGAGCATGTGCTTAAATGCCAATCCTATAAATCAATCCTGTTTTTAGTGTAATTTCCAAAATGCTTCATCTTCCTGGGGAATAGATACAAAGTCGGCAGTGGTTTTCTCCAGAGCTGTAGCTGGAGTTTGCTGCATCTCTCAACCCAGACTTCCTTTTGAGGAGTTAATGATCTGGAAACTCATAATGCAGATACTGATACCAACATCACCTCCCATCTTTAAAACGGTGTATACTTTCCCAAAATCAAAATTTTCGTACATTTCTATTTAAAGGTTCATAGGGCTGGCGGGCGGGGACTTGTGGAAGCTGCTATTTCAAGGAACTCATTTGTCAGGAATAAAAGCCCTTTTGTAGAGCAGATTAACCCTTCAGGTGTTATTCTGTGCCAAGTTTTAATGGATTATCTGAAATGCTTGTATTTCTGTTTCACCTGCCCAGGTCTCTCCTGCCTCCACATGCAGTAAGGGCCCTACCTCTGTCCGCCATTGGGTGTTTCCTAAAGTGTGAGCCCCATAGGTGGTGATTTGAGGGGTGATTTTAGGTGGCACCTGGATATGTATTTTTTACTTTAATAGTTAAGTATATATTTTAATGTGTTATTAGAAAAAATATCACTTGTACATCTTTCCTTTGATTTTTAGTTCTAAGTCCTACAATAAGACTCTGCTTTTACACCCCCTTTCCTATTTGCTCTGAGTTCTGCTGGGGAAGTAAATGAAAGAGACCTGTACCTCAGAGAGGGCCCAGCTGTCCTGAGGTTGATGCTTGGCTTGGTTGTAAGCCCCTGGGCATGTGCATAACCCTTGGCCCCAGTGGTTTCTACTCTGAACAGATCCTGCTGGGGGCTCCTTGCAAACTGATGTGGGCCCATGGGCAGAATCCTGCTGTCTGCAGTCTCCTCTCTGGCTTTGAAGCACAGCCAGAGAGCCAGCCTTGCCTGTTCAGTCCTCACTGTTGTCTTGAAGGAGATCAAGGCTCCTGGAGAGATTGTTTCTTGGTTTGGCCTAGAACCAAACCTTCAGAAGCTTTATTTAGCTCTGTGGAAGCCCAGACCAGAGCTGACTAAGGTTTATCTATAGATACTGTCCCTACCATAGTGACCTGATGTCCTTGATTTGGGAGTCTCAAGTGGACAGACTTTCATCAGAGCAGGTTGTGTAAAATGCTTAGGGATGAATGAGCCAACCAGGGCTGCGTTTTGTGAGCTCTGCTTGGAGAGGAAGAGGGGACAGTATCACTTGGAAGGGGGCTTTCCTATGCTGGGCACTGGCTGGCAGCGTGGCAGAGCCTATGCTCTGACCTCTTCAGAGAGCTTGTCCGTGGGATTCTGCTGTGTGGAATGCTCTGGAGAGCTTGTTGGTGGATAGAAACTGTTTCTTTCGCCTTTGTGTTCCCAGTGCCTGGCATGTTGTGAAGAGGAATGAGTGAATGTTGAGCCCTGGTGTTTATGAGACAGGAATAGTCCCAGAAGGTTTGAAGAAACAGTTCTAAACCAGGAACATGTGGGGTCTAGAGAAAGCAAAGAAAAAGTGGAAGAGGTCTCAGGTGGTAACTGAGCAATAGGCCTGTTACTAAAATGTACAGAATTTAATTTCACATCATTAAATTCCCTAATGCCTCCACCTGATCCCAGCCACAACTTCAGAGGGAATATAGCCCAGAGTAGGGATCCTTCCCTGAGCTGTCCTCTCAAAACCAGCATTCAGGATTGGATCCTGAGGTGGGAGCCTTGAAGGGAAGGCTTTTGCTGACATGACTCGCACAGGGGCTAAGGGGTCTTGATGGTGCCAGGTTGAGGGCCTCTTGGGGGTTGGGGCTGCCAATCACCTGGGGTCCTAGTCCAACCAGCTCTGCCGTTCAGCCCAAGTGTGCCCCAGGGGATTTCCTTTAAAGGGCATTTGCCAAGACTTCAGGCAAATCTTTGGTTGGCAGAGAGCAGGAAGGCAGTGGGGCATGGTAGGAATGCTAGTAGTGAAGGGGTCTGTCAGGCTTGGGTAGCAGTGGCCTTGGGTCTGACCTCAGGGGGCTGAAGGCCCTGCTCTAGGCGCTGATCTTGTGCCTAAGCGTGTGCTGGAGGCTGTGCTGTCCCCGAGCAGCTGGCAGTTTGCTCTGTGTGCCTCCGGGAGATAAAGGGAAAACCTACCAGATTGTGAGATTCCAGCATAAAGCATTTAGCACAGTTCCTGGTGTCTCTATAGCCATCGATTAATAACTGTTGTCCTTTTCAAAAGCTGGGGGTCTGCATAAACTGCCACAAACTTAATGGCTTAAAACAAAATAGGTTTTGTTTCTTATACAGAAGTCTTAAAAGGCTGAGCATATTTGCTTGGCTTCTGAAAGCTCTAAAGGAATGACTCTATTTTCTAGCCTTTTCTAACTTTTAAAGGCCCTCAACATTCCTTGACTCCCTGTCCCATCTTCTGTCTTCAAAGGTAGCAGTTTAAGCTAGGCATGGTGACACCCTTCTAATTCCAGAGACACTAGAGGCTGAGGCAGGAGGATTTCAAGTTCAAGGGCAGCCTCAGCAACTTAGTGAGATCCTGTCAGAAAATAAAAAAATGAAAAGGTCTGGGGATGTAACTCAGTGGTAATACTACCCCTGGTTTGATCCCCAGGAGATAATCCACCCCCAAACCAAAAAACAACAACAACAATAAACCTAGCAGTGTAGCATCTTCCACCTTCCCTCCTTCTCTTGTCACATTGTAAAAAGGATTTGGGGAATTCTCTAACTCTTTCCCTTCTTCCCTCCTTCTTATAAATATTACCCCTCAGATTAAAAGATGTACAGAGGACCTAGATAATCCAGGAATCTCCCCATCTCAAATTTATTCATATCTGCAAGGTTCCTTTTGTCATTAAAGTAACATGTTCACACATTTTAGGGATTAGGATGTGGACATCTCTGGGGAGTCATTGTTTTGCAGTGTTCATATTAGTCTCTCTACCTGAGGGTCAGACTTTGGGGGCAGTTGGGGAAGAATATGCTGATGGAAGCAAAATGTTAATTAAGCACACTTAGAGGGGCTAATAAAATACCAAAAAAGAAGTAAGCTGGAGGGGTCCTCTGTTGTGGAATTGAACCCCCTGGGGGATAGGAAGATCTCATCAGAAAATGGCCTACAAGGCTGGGGGGTCTCACATGCCCATGCCCACTCCCATTCTCTCTACCTGTTTCTCCCAGTTTATATATCACTTCCTCTGGGAGCCCCTGTCTGTTCCCCAAACTTAGATTGTGACTCTTGCTGTGCCCTCCCATGTGACCATGCCCTGCCTCAGACTGATTTTCCATCATATGTGTCTTTATCCCCCTCCCCCATTACATTCACTAGACGTGAGGGAAGGTCCTTGGTTGTCCTGCTTATGGTGACATAGTTGGCGAGGGTGATAGATGAAAAGGATGGATGGACAGACAGCTGGATGGAGGGGTGGATGGGTGGATAGTAAATGAGGAAAGGGAAAAAATGATGGGAAATAAAGCAAAATGTAGACAAGAATATGGGCAATTGGTTTTGCTTTTATATTTTTGTATTTTTCAAAATTTCTGTAATAATGCCTGGTTCTTATTCTCTTTGAAAGAGTTTGTTAAAAGAAGAGAGAAAAAGACAAAGAAACAGTCTTCTAGGGATTTTGGTCTCTTTCTCATGATCTGGTGGATTTTGGCTTGCTTTCTGCAGGTGGAGGCAGGAAAAGGCCTGGAGATGAGGAAGCTGGTTCTCTCTGGCTTCCTGGCCAGTGAAGAGATCTACATTAACCAGTTGGAAGCCCTGTTGCTGGTGAGTATTTGCTCTGGGGGCTTCTTGTTTCTCTGTTGCCAATGTCATGCTTTAGAACTGCTTTTGGATTTGGAAAGGAAAAGGGACCTAACCTGCAGAGACTGATGCTGCTCTGCTTACAGCTGGGCATGGGGCCACCTGTTCCCCTCAGCTCTGACTCTTCATTGCCCTGCTCTGGCAAGGGCAGGAGAAACAGCACAGGTCAGGGAGCCAAATACCCCCATTGCCCATGACCATGGCATCAGCATTGCTCTATCCGGGTGGGTGCCTGGCCACCTTCCTCCACACTGTGCTCCTGGCAGTCTCTACCAATCAATCAAGTTGAGACCGCTTTGTCATCTTCTGTCCAAGTCATTCCTCCTCCCTGGGAAGGTAGATGTCAGCACCATCCCAGAGACCCTGTGTCAGGAAATGAAAGTGGAAGCTGTCTGTTGTTTTGAGAAGCATCACAACTTGGGCATTAGACCAACCTGAGTCCTCCAAAGTGATACTTCCCAGGGTCCTTCCCAAGATGGAGGCACTGTAGTGAGATTCACATTGGGAGGGCAACATGAGAATGTTTTTCAAAGATCAAACTTCTATGCAGATGTAAGGTGTTTGTGCCTGTAAAGAAAGTGCTTATTAGATGCGTCTGGATATTATGCAGAGTGATTGCAGCATGTAAAGTTCTTTCCCCTGGGCACTTTGCAGTCTGAAGCACAGGTACTCAGAAAAGGGGGAGTTAAAAATGTACGGGTAGATAAGTGAAACTCGGTCTTACAGGTAAGACACACATTTGTGTATTTGCCATGATGGGAGATGTTGTTCCTCAGTGTTTCGGACACGTTTATTACCCAAGGAATGACTACAGAAATGTGAAGATACTTCACAGTACACTGGGCTATTTGTGTTTACCCTGCCATTAATTGCAGGCATATTGCACCTTTTAGTGGGTAGTGAAAGTGTAGTGGGTTGAAGCAGCATTTTAAAACAAATGGAGAAAGAAAATATCAATGTGCGTCACACGTAGTAAGGATAAGTACTATTTCAGGAACCTTTAGTTTGTTGCACATGTATATCTGTATGTATGTGTGTCTGTATATATATGCATGCCTAAACCCACATTCTTTCTTTCTTTAAATTATGTTTTAGTTGTAGATGGACACAGTACCTTTATTTTATTTATTTATTTTTGTGTTGTGTTGAGGATCAAACCCAGCGCCTCACGCGTGCTATGCAAGTGCTCTACCACGAGCGACAACCCAGCCCCACATTCTTTCTTATGCATGTTGAGGGTTTGAAAACCACTGTCTTTGGAAAGCTACGCACAAGCCCTTGATCCTCCATTTCCTTGTGCAAAGATGAAACTACATTAACACCCTCTTGTCCACAGAGGACGTGTTCCAAGACCTCCAGTGGATGCTTGAACTTTGGATACTACTGCATTCCTTATATACTGTGGTTTTTTTCCTACTTATACACACCTGTGATAATGTTTAATTTATAAATTAGACACAGCAAGAGATTAAGAACAATAATTGGGGCTGGGGTTGTGGCTCAGCGGTAGAGCGCTTGCTTAGCACATGTGCAGCCCAGGTTCGATCCTCAGCACCACATAAAAATAAAGTCATTGTGTACAATTAAAACAAATAAATAAATATTTTTTTAAAAAAGAACAATAATTAATAATAGAATAATTATAGCAATATACTATAATAAAAAGCATGGGAATGTGGCCTCTCTCTCTTGAAGAGTCAAAACAAATATTGACATTTTCAGACTGCAGGTGACTAAAACTGCAGATGTGTCAGGGATACAGAAATACCTTTACCTTGCCTGGCGCAACGGTGCACGCCTGTAATGCCAGCACTTGGGAGACTGAGGCAGGAGGATCATGAGTTCAAAGCCAGCCTCAGCAATAGTGAGGCACTTAGCAACTCAGTGAGACCCTGTCTTTAGTAAAATACAAAAAAGGGCTGGGGATGTGGCCCAGTGGTCGAGTGCCCCTGAGTTCAATCCCTGGTACCAAAGAAAGAAAGAAAGAAAGAAATACCTTTATCTTCTTTATCTTCCTGGGTTAGGTCAGGTGATCCTTTGGGACCTAGTACACTGCTGGGTACTGAACACACTCAACTATTAGGAGGCAGGCACACTACCAGTCAGACATGTGAAGAATACCTTATATACTGGGTTGCTGTACCCCAAAAAAGGGCACAGTTGTCATTACTAACAGAGTGCCTACCCGAAAGGAATCAGACTGCCTGGCTGTGGATCCTCTCTTGCCTGCTTACTAGCTCTTGGCCCTCAGCAGGTGAATGAGTCTCTGTGCCTCATTTTCTCCATCTGTAAACTGGGTACACAAATAGTGCTCTCGTCATGGGGTTGTTATGAGGATGACATGAATTTGTACGTACAGCTCTTAGAACAGAGCCTGAGCATTACATGACACTGTTATTGTCTCCAGTGCTGGCAGAGAAGACAGGTTAGGGCTTCTATGTTCCTGTGGACAAGCCCTTTCCCTGAAAGAGGGGGAGGTGCCACCCTCGTCAGAGGCCTGCCACTCCGATTCTATCCTGCTTCCATTAGGCCTCTTCATCTGAGCAAAGAGACCAGATTTAGGGGCCATGACAGCTCTTCCCTGCCCTGCCTTTCCAACAGCTTATGCCTCAAAGGAAAAACTGAGAGGCTGGGCACCTCCTCCACCTCTCCCCACCCTGAACTAGTTCACTCTGAGCCCCTGCTTGGTTCTTTCTTAAGCAGAGGCCAGTGGAAGTGAAGGAGTTGGGAGGCCAGGTCTGTGGCTGGAGGGCTCAGGAAGAGAGGGCAGGACCCTCCACAGCCATAGGCTCAGAGGATAAACCTTAGAGATAAGGAGTCAAGCCCTCCCCTTTCGGTGAGCCAGGAGCCCTCCCCTGTCAGCTACTAGGAAGTTAAACCCTCTGCTCTTTGGGGTGGTGTGGCTCCTGGCTGGTGGGGGACTGTCCTCTCAGCACACACTCCCCCTCCTGCCCCATTCCCACTGCTCTGCATGTGTTTCTGCATTCCTCTTCACACTTCCTGGTATGCAAAGGGCTGAGTGTGTGTACCCAAGATTGTACATAACATAGGAAGTCAGGGATGTCACATAGAGACATCTGTTCCAGTCTCTGGGGTGCTGGTTGAGGTCAGGCTTGGTAATTTTCTGGAACCCTTCTGGTTCCTGGTGGACTTTTTTTTTTTTTTTTTTTTTTTTTACAAGCAAGGTCTGAGAACCTGGCTGAGGTGGGAGGTAATGAAGGAAGTAGAAAACTACATGCATTGTGATTCTGCATCTCCCAGGCTCTGGGCAGTGGCTGGGTTTCTGTATTGCCTGTGCCAGACCACAGTGTGCGGGGCTGCTGTCCACAGCACCTCCTGTTGGATTCTAGGCAGAGGCTGCACCTCCCAGGCAGAAGGCCACACCTCCCCAGGTGCCTTGTGAAAAACTACAGCTCCCAGGATCCTCAGCGTGACCAAAAACCTGACCAGCAAGTCCCCTGTCCACTACCCCCCCCCCCCCCCCACCTCTGCTGGCCTATAGGACAAGGACTCACTCCAAGGGGGTTTTATGGCCCCTACTCTATTTAAGCCAGCCCCAGACTGAACTCGCCCCCTGTTCCTGCCGCCCCTTGTTCCTGCTCTCTGTTCGTGCTTGCCTCGGTTCCTGCCCATCCCTTCCCTACCCACCTTCCCTTCCCTTCCCTACCCTTGCCCACGTGGCACCCCAATAAACCCTTTTATTTCACTAACATGGTGTTCCCAGCTAAGTTAACTATGTTTCAGCAGTTTTCTAAACACCTCCCACCACTGGGCCAAGATGGCCACAACTGTCCTCACTGGCCCTCCTCTCTTAGACTCTCATTCTGGCAGTTTGCTTTGGAGTTCATAGTCCTGCTGCATCTTGGCTTTCTTATCTATAAAACAGGTTAATGATATCTCCTCCCTGGGCTCCAGTGTAAGTAGGAGCCCAGGTGATAGGTTAGCAGATGTGCCTGGCAGCCACTGGGCCTTCTGGGGTGGGAGGTGGAGGAAGTGGGCAGGTTTCTTTCCCCTGTTTTGAAAGGCCAGTTGCTGGGGGACAAAGCAGATGTGCCCAACCCTGTCTTCCTGAGAAGCACTCAAGAAGAAATGAAGAACTGGGAAATAAAGAGCCAGGGTTGAGGTGGGCCCAGGAGTTCTCTCTAAGAATTCCTCCTGGAGAAAATGGAGAGCCAGGGTCCCACCCTTGCCCTCTGCAGCAGGATCTAGGAGGAGGGAGGGGGTAACTGGAATGCTAGCTCTGTGGCAGAAGAGCTGTGCTGGGTCAAAGCTCAGTCAGGGTTGCCTGGCCCTTTGGCCCCTCCTACCCCTGAGGCCTGTGCATGAGGCTTCATTTTTATCTGTAAAAATAACAGGCCTTAAGGACCTGGTCCACCAGCCCTTCCCCATCCCCACACATGAAATCTAGGGTAGAAGCAAAGGTCCTCAATCTGGTGTGAGAACCGTTTATGCCCCCAGTGCAGCTGGTCCATGTGACTGACCGCCAAGAGCTTCCTTTTCTTCCCCTTTTGTAAACTTGAGTGAGAAGTTTAGGAGGAAGCAGAGTAGTTGTGCCTTGTCTTTGTATAGGCAGCAGATGAGTGTCTGCTTCCCTAGCAGCTTCTGAGAAATCTGATCCTTTTTGCATTCCTGGGACTTTCCCCGCCCTCCATTTCCTTTATTCCTTCTGCAGTGGGGATTGCACTAAAGGAGGTCAAGGATGAGTGGTTCTGGGACTCCGGCAACTTGGGCCTCTCCACTGGATCCTGCATAGAGATGAAAAGGATAAACATTGCACCCGAGGACAGGGCGAGTTCTGCATCCTTCTGCCTGGCTTGGGAGAATAGTATGCCTTTTCCTGGCTCCTTCTGTTTCCCTGCCTGCAAGCTTACCTATCCCCCAGCCCCTGACCTGCTCTGATCTTCCCAACCTCCAAGGCCCAGTTCCTGCCAGTCCCTTTCGTGAAGCCCCTGAGCTACTCTAGCACAACCTTCTAACCACCTGGTTGATATTTATAGTCCAAGTTGGGTAATAGCTCCATCTTGCATTATTTCCTAAATTGTTTCATTTGCATTGATCTGATTTACTCAAATAGACTGCAGAAATGATGGATTGTAAAAATAATCTGAATATTTGACCTCTGTCACTTCCCTGCCTAAATCCCTCCAGGGAAAGCTGGGTCAGTGCATGATCCATTGCACCATCAAAGCTGTACTTCTCTCCAGGTGCAATGGCGCATGCCTGTAATCCCAGCAACTCAGGAGGCTGAGGCAGGAGGATGTCAAGTTCCAGACCAACCTCAGCAATTTAGTGAGATCCTATCCTAAAATAAAAAATAAAAAGGGCTGGGGATGTAGGTCAGTGGTAGAGTGCCCTGTGTTCAATCCCCAGTACTGGAGGCTGCACTCCCTCCCCTGTGTGATCTGGCCCTGCCTGTGAGGCGTCCAGTTCTGCCTTAACCCCCTCTTTCCCCTTACCTACTGCACGTGGGCTCACGGACCTGTTCAGTTCCTGTTTTTCACCAAGTTCATTCCTACCTCAGGACCAGGCATTAGGGAAGTCTGTCTGCAATACTGGGCCCCCAAGCTTCCATTTCAGGGTAAACGTCTGCTCTTGGAGAAGTTGTCCTTCACCATCCTGTCTCAGGAGGTCCCCTCCCTATTCCTTCATTGCACTTACTGCTCTGTGTCATGAGATGTTTGGCTGTTTACTTGGGTTTTGTCTGTCTGCCCTACTAGATGGGAAGCCTACTAGGTGGGGACAGGGATTGTGTATGTGTTATGCACCACTGAATATCCCAGGCCTAGCCTCACTGTTGGACACTTGATACATTATTTGTGGGGTGAATAGTAGCAATAGTAGCAGCTAACACTTGCTGATTGGCACATACTGGATATTTCATGCAAAGCATGGCTTTTGATCTTCCCATCAGTTCTTCTGAGAAAGTAATACTATCCCACTTTTACAAATGAGGCCACTGGAGATGCTAAGCCCAGAGTTGGTAAGTGACTTGCCCACAGCTATTAAGTAGCAGGGTTGGAACTCAAACCCACACTGCCTGGCCTGCCCCAGCTTGAACCCCACCTCCATTTCCCAGCAAGGACTCGATGCTGAGGGTCATTGGTTCTAGCACTGAGAGGGTTAGCAGAAGAGAGTCTGCTTTCCCCTGCCTCCATCATTGTGTCTAGAGCTCAGAAGAAGAGGAAGCCCAAAGACAGAGTGTTGCCTGGGTGTTTGAGTAGAGGAGACTTCCTTTTGTGGACCAGCTTGGGCTTTGCCACCATCAGAGGGAGGATGGAGTGGAGCCTGGCTGGAGGTCTGGCTGCTGTGGCCAGCTCAAGCACGTGGTCATGGCTCAGAGGGAGCTAGCCATAGCTTTGGCCTCCCTCCATATGGGTGTTCCCACCTATAGCACTTTTAGCAGGGGAGTTGCCCCTTCCCAGCTAGAATGCTTCTCCTGTTGGAAAGCTCACTACCTCATCCCAGGAGACAGTGGGGGGATGACTCCAGTGAGCTCAAACCTGGCTCACTTCTCCCCGCTGCTCCTTGGTCTGCAGAGTAACACAAAATAAGTCTAGGTCCCCTTTCCACACGGCCACCAGCCATATCTGACTCAGCCTTCTCGCTTCCAGGTAAATGTACCTTCCCCCATGTCTTCTCCATATGGTAGGTTTCCAGACCCTATCTCCTGCAGGGACTTTGTAGTACAGTCTGGGCATCTTTGGGGTTTTTCGATTATAAAAGTAATATTTACTCATTGTAGGTGATTTTTATCTATTTATCCATTTTATTACTATTATTTATTTATTTGATTGATTGATTGTTGTGGAATCTTGCTATTGCCCAGGCTGGTCTTGAACTCCTGGACTCAAGTGACCCTCCTGCCTCAGCTTCCTGAGTAGTTGGGACCACAGTTGTGTACCAGAGTGCCCAGCTTTATTGTAGGTGACTTAGAAAATATACAGAATCACACTGAAGAGAGCGTATCTAGGCTCCATTATCCCAGGCAGCGCTGGAGAATTGTTCTGAGTTATTGTCTGTCACCTCACCTCTCCACTTGCAGGCCCTGGCGTGTCTTGGTTTAGACAAGTGGGGATGATAGATAGGTTTCATTTTCATGTCAACTCAGACATTGAGAGAGAGTCTGAGAACACCGCCATGCTCAGTGAGAAAGATCATTACAATCGCTTAGCAATGTCTGCCATGGGTATGGGAAATAGGAGGGTGGCATGTATGCTACCTGCTCCTCTCCCTGTGATAGGTGACAGGAAGCTGAATTATCAGTGAATCTGAGCTGGTCGTGAGTCCTCAAGTCTTAGAACTACATTCTTTTTCTTGAAAGGAAACAGCTAAGTAGTTGTGTTCCCAGGCAACCCTTCCTTCCATGGAAGTGTGACAAGAAATCTTGTGACTCAGAGTATGAAGCCATTGTGGGAGATGTAGATCCTGTGAAATCGATCTGCAAACCCATAGGGGCATGAGCCGGATGCTGTGAGCTCAGATGAGGGTGGGGGTGTTCTCTGACTGCTGGGCTAGGTTCTGGCTGTCAGTTCACCCTTGTTGTGTATGGCTTGTTGGGGCCTGTGACAACTGCTCCAAGTTATAAACCATGTTTCAGGTGTCCTGCCTTTGGTGGCCTTGTTGAGGCAGGACTTGGGCTGCACAAAGCACTAATCAGTGCCACAATCTGCACTGGGCTGATACTCTGGTTTATTCACCCCCACCCCTGCTGTTTCTTCCTCTTCCTCTCCCAGCCCATGAAACCCCTGAAGGCCACAGCCACCACCTCCCAGCCTGTGCTCACCATCCAGCAGATTGAAACCATCTTCTACAAGATCCAGGACATCTACGAGATCCACAAGGAATTTTATGACAACCTCTGCCCCAAGGTGCAGCAATGGGACAGCCAGGTCACCATGGGCCACCTCTTCCAGAAGCTGGTGAGTCTCCCACAGAAGGAACAATCCCATGTAGGGTCCTGGTGGGGCTGCTGGTATATGAATAGGGCCTTGGGAGAGGACTAACCACCCTGAGCCCTCTTAGCCTCCTGAAGGCCTGAGTTATCTCTGAGTCCTGGGTGCAAGTGTTGGTGTGTATGCTTTATGGGGCATCTGGGCCTGGAACCTTGACTCCCTGGGAGTGTTTCCAGGGACGGTGGGAACAGCCCATGGATGTGGGTGCTTCTGGGAGAGGACCACCTCTCTCCTCCTCCTCCTCCTCCTCCTCCTCCTCCTTCTTCTTCTTCTTCTCTCTCTCTCTCTCTCTCTCTGCCAGAGCTCCTCAAGCCAGTCCTAGAATGAAACCTCCCCTGCTTAACCACTGAGCCACATCCCCAGCCCTTTTTGTTTGTTTGTTTTGTTTTGTTTCTTATTTAGAGACAGGATCTGGCTGAGTCACTTAGGGCCTCGCTGAATTGCTGAGGCTGACTTTGAACTCCCCATCCTCCTGCCTCAGCCTCCCAAGCTGCTGAGATTACAGGCATGCCCCACCATGCCCGGCCTCCTTTTTATTTTTTGAGTCAGGGTCTTGCTAAATTGCTGAGGCTGGCCTTGAACTTGCAGTCCTCCTGCATCAGCCTCCTGAGTCACTGGGATTACAGGCATGTGCCACCTACAGAAGGCATTATTTCAAGGGAATGTCACACTTCTGATTCTAGTGGACCCAGATGCTTTCCTTGGTACAGGGATGGTGAACACTCAGTCATCCTTCTCTGGTCCTAGGAGTCTAAAGTGATTGACTTGTGGGGAAGCCTCTCCTCCGCCCTCAGGAGGGCAGAAGAGAGCAAGCCAGTGGTGAGGGCTGAGTAGCCAGAGGACAGTGGAAAGGCTGTTCCAATTTTCTTCATCATTTGGATCCTGCTGTTGCCAGAGCCTCCTGTTCTGGACTCAGCTCCACAGGGCTGGTTGTGAGTTTGATACCCACCCTCAGTATCATGACCCTATGCCCAAGGCTCCTGGGGCTGTGGGCTTGGCAGGGTCTGGATAGAGCTAGGGCAAGCCGGGCATCTGGAGGGAGTTTATTTTCAGCTAAAGTCTCTGTGTATTTGATTATACATTACTGAGAGAAGGGCATTAGCATCTCTGTTTGTTTCATGAGATCACTCTAGTGCCAAGCTGCTGTTTCCAAGCAACCTCCACTTTCCAGTTAATGACCCTGGCAGGCTGGGCCTTGGGCCCTCCAGCTTAGAGTGACTGTGGAGATGGCAGTCCCAGGATGTCCCATGACCCCTGCACACAAGCCTATGCACAAGTGGTTCCTGCTTCTGGCTCAGTGGAGCATGCCAGCCCAGGCCACCAGGCTTCATCTTTCTCATGGAATGGGGGGCGTGGAGAGCCTTTTCCTACAAAAAGACTTCGGTGGTTTGCACTCTGCCTTAGGAAGCAGTTGCCTAGCACATCTACAACCTGGGACACAGACAACCAGGACTGTCCTGGAAGAACATGAGCTCCACCTCTTCCTGCCCCTGCCCAGAAGCTTTCTTTTTGAGAAGTCTAACCCCTGGGGGGCTAAGACTTGCACTGCTCTGGCCTTGGCTTCTCTAGGCATCCCACTTTTCACTGTCCTCTCTAGTTTCCCTGTCCCCCAGCCCTACCAACTTCCACAAAGGGCTCTATCTTGGTGCTGGGAGGCTCTAGGCCCAGTTGATAGTGCACCCAGCCCCCTGCCCAGCGTCTTTCAAGAATCCTTGAACTGCACAGGATTCTTCAGGGAGCAGAGTAGTCTAGAGTTGGGCTCTGGGACAGCCCGCTTTTCCCAGCACCTTGGTGGGAAGTAGGAGCCTCTGACAAAGCCTGGCAACAGCTGTACCCCCTGCTACTTCATCAGAAAAACATTTAAACCAGAAAATCTAGAGAGTAACAGCAGACAACTGTTTAGGAACCTCACAGAATTAACAGATGTTAAGCTTGGAAGATAAATACCACAACTGACTTCTTTACTCTCTCTTTTACTTTCCTTCCTCCCTTCATTTCTTCTTTCTTTCTTCTGGGGACTGAACCCAGAGCCTCTGCCATTGAGCTACACCTCCAGTCCCTGGCAAAACTTTCTAACAAACAAGCAAAACAACAACAAAAATACACACATACACACATATGTATTACAAGTGAAGGTGAAGTCTTCCCTTCCCCTTTTTATCCTGAAACAGCTGTTGATGTGCATTTTTTGTGTACCTTATATACTGTATTTTATATTTGTACTACATATCTATATCTTTTTATGACACTGCATGTACTTTCAAAATGTGTGTAGGTTTATATGTATGTCACATTTTGCAGTTCAATCAACATTTGCTTCATAACATGTTGGTGTTGCTACATAGAAATCTAGTTCATTCATCTGAACTGCTGTGTGTGTCTGGATTCCAGTATTTATCAGCATTCGTTTCCAGCCCTTCCACTATAAGAGAGAAGAGGGAGACAATGAGTATGTTGGGCACACACATATGCAGGCTTTTCAAGAGTAGTGATTTCCACCAGAAATAAGTTGCAAGCCACATATATAATTTTAAATGTTCTAGTAGCACCCCTCTCTCTCTCTCTCTCTCTCTCTCTCTCTCTCTCTCTCTCTCTCTCTCCCCCCCCCCCCCCCTCTCTCTCTCTCTCTTTTTCTAGCAGAGCTGGGGATTGAATCCAGGGCCTCACATATGCTAGGCAAACCCTCTAACACTGAGCTACATTCCCAGCCCTAGTAACCACATTTTTAAAAGTGAAAATAAGGCTAGGGTTGTAGCTCAGTGGTAAAGTGCTTGCCCAGCATGTATGAGGTCCTAGATTCAATCTCCACCACCACAATAAACAAACAAACAATGATGCCAGGCGCTGGGCATGCATATATATAGTCTGCCCCCCACCCCCATAAAAGAAGAAAGAAATACACAGGTGAAGTTAATTTCAATAATATATTTTATTTATCCCAACAGATCCAAATATTCAACATCTAACTTATATTTTAAAATTGGCAAGATAACTTACATCCTCTTCTACATACTGAGTCTTGGGAATCCAGTACAGATTTTACAAGTACAGCACATCTCAATTTGCACTGGCCACATGTAGCTCGTGGCCACTGTGCAGGGCAGCATAGTACTGTGGTTTCTACTAGAGGTGAATTTGCTATGCAGTAGGCTGAGCCTGTGCCTGTTGTCAGCTTATTAATTATTGACAAATTAGTTATTGACAAATAATTGTACTAACTTATACCTACAGGCAGTTTATAAGAGTTCATTCTTGCCAACCCTTGATAGCATTAAATTTTTAAAATTTCAACCCTTCTGACCAGTATGCAATAGTATTTCATTGTGGCTTTAGTTTGAATTCCCATCCTTTGGAGAAATATGTATGCACAGCCCAGAGGAGAATTCCCATAAATATTTAAGGAATCAAACTAGGGGGCCTTCATTTCTCCTTTTACAGAAATGTGGTGATAGGATTTGTTCTGCTCCCCTGAGGAGTCAAAGCTCTTTGTGGTCGCAAGTCAGGGGAAGTTTTGGGTTAGATTCCAAGTGGTCTGCAGGTATGTAGTGAGTCAGGGGATGGGGACCTGGGGCCCCTTTAAATGCTGTGCCCCACACTCAGCATGGGGAGTGAGGAACTGAGCAGGCCACATTGTCCAGCCCATTCCCCTGTCTCCCTGTGCTCCTGCTAATGACAGGATGTGAAAGAGGACTGAGACATTGAGGGGCTTCAACCCTGGGATGGTGCTAAAGAAATCCAAATGTTATGATGAGTCGAATTTCTGGCCTGCCAACAAAGGCCCTGCCCTGCTCTCCTCCCCCCCCAAGTACCCTCTTATTAACCTTATTGGCTGAGTCCGTTTCCATGGAAACCGTCAAGTTCAAAGGGATACTGTAATATGTTCATCCTGCCTTTCCTCGAATTCCCAGCGAGCCTTTTGGAGCTGAGTTAGAGGTTCCGAGCACTAAGGGAGCTCTAGGAGCTCTGGTTAAGCTTTCATCCATTCAGTAATCCTCCCCCAGCCCACTCCCACCCTCCTCTCTCTTCATTCTCTGTCTCCTCCCTGCAGGCCAGCCAGCTTGGTGTGTACAAAGCATTTGTGGATAACTATAAAGTCGCTCTGGAGACAGCTGAGAAGTGCAGCCAGTCCAACAACCAGTTCCAGAAGATCTCCGAGGTAGGAAGCCCCCCACACAGCCACCCCAACAACTCTGGGCAGCTTGGAACCTTTCAGCCTTGCCTGTCTCCTCCCTTGTTCTCCAGTCAGGGAAGCTGTTCCCCTCATGGGTAATGCTTAGCCTGACATTTGCTTTCTTACACCTGACATTTTTCCTCTTAATATAAGAATATCGATTGGTTTGATTTTTTTTTTTATTCCATTTAAGGTTAGAGAGAGGAATAGAGAAGGCAAGGGCTGGGGTGTGGCTCAGTGGTAGAGTGCTTGCCTAGCACGTGCACGACCCGGGTTCGATCCTCCGCACCACTTAAGAATAAAGGCATTGTGTACAACTAAAACAAATAAATATATATATTTAAAAAAATAGAGAAGGCAAAAAAAAGAAGGAAAAACAAAGGCAGTATTATGCTATATAATGGTGACCTTGGGCAAGTCACTTCCCTTCTCTTGGCCTTTGTTTCCTCTCCTGTAGAATGAGCTGTTTAGACTTGTCCACCTCGTCTCAAACTTGCTAGAGCATTATTCAAAATGCAGATCTCGCTGGGCGCGGTGGCGCACGCCTGTAATCCCAGCACTTTGGGAGGCTGAGGCAGGAGGATTGCGAGTTCAAAGCCAGCCTCAGCAATGGTGAGGCACTTAGTAACTCAGTGAGACCCTGTCTCTAAATAAAATACAAAAAAGGGCTGGGGATGTGACCCAGTGGTCAAGTGCCCCTGAGTTCAATCCCCGGTACCACAAAAAAAAAAAAAAAAATGCAGATCTCCAGGCACCTTTCCTGCAGCTTCTGATTTCAGAAGTCTTGGGGTGCAGCCCCTCAGTCTGTACTCTAATAAGCTCCTGGGTAATTTTTTTTTACTATCAGGAAGATTTGAGACCTAGAAGTGTGGCATTGCCTGCCACCGGCACTTCTATCCAGAAAGTGGCAGGGAGGGGATCAGACTATAGGATCCTCAGGATCTGCAGCCCACTTCGTTCTTTATTCAAAAAGACCCCAGAGACACCCCTCAACCACTGGCCTCACAGAAAGTGTTCTAACTCAGTGTACAGAGAGGGGAGGCCGGGGCTCCATTCCTTCTCCCAAACCCATGGGTCAATTGGGTTACCCTCTTCCTGGGAGGATGGAGTGAGGGGTGGGGAAGTCCCTCTAAGTGAAGTCATGACACTAGAGAACTGGTGCTTCCCCTCACAGCTTCCAGCTCTCCCCAGGAACAAACTGAGCTCCCTGATCTGTGTTCAGAGTGTCCCTGCCACAGCTACTCGGATGCCCAGGGCCAGCATGGTCCAGAGAGTGTCTAGAGAGTGTTGTTTTCCCCCTTAGCCTGGGATTATTCCTCTTCTCTGTGCATGGACAGAACTCCCTGCACCCATGCTTAAACCCCTCTCAACGCTGGCTGGTCCCAGAGGGCAGAGCCAGGCCCATGGCCCTTTGCCAGGTGGCTGTTCATCCTGACTCACTGGATGACGATATTGCTTCCTGCTGGCGCTGCCACTTAATTACTGCAATTAGGCCTTTCTCCTCTGCAGCAGGAGTGATTTCATACCTCCAGGCTGCACTGGAGGGGGGTGTGAAACAAAATTCCTTAAAGCTGGGAATCCAGGCATCAGGGAGAGAGATGCAGCCTGGAAAAGCTGAATTGGGCGTGCACACACACACACACACACCCCACCCCAAGCTCAGTCCCTAGGGTTTTTCTCTATCTAGAAACAGTTAGTATAGGAAATGAGCTCCTGCTGTCTGGGCATTTCCTTCCTCCAGGCAGAGAAGGCAATATCACCTGGGCACCTGACCTTGGCCTTACCTCGCCCCTGCCTTCTCAGGACACTCCTTGCCCAGGCTCTGTGCACTCAGCCTGCCAAAAGGGGATTGCATTTCAGCTCCAATTACAGGCTGCACTGTCCTGTTAGCAAGGGCTGGGGCCCCTCTCCCTCTAAAGCAGACAGAAAGGTTTGGACCCTGTAAACTGTCCCTGGAATCTTGTTTCTAGCACTCATTCCTGGGTTACTTGGCATGGGCTCCAGGAGGCCATTGTGGTTGTTCCTCCTTGCAGTCTCCTCTCTTGTGCCCAGAATAGACATAGGTGATGGAGAGAGTGGGGGGGGGGGGAGAAGGGGGGTAATGAGACCCTGCTGTGTGGGGAGGGTGTAGCCTGTGACCTTTAGCATCTCTGCCCCAGGCACTCCTCCTCCCTGCTCTCCCTGTGCAGGTGTGCAGACCCCTCCTTATCTCAAGGGCATTCATGCCCTAGGAATTGACTGAATGCCCCAAGGATTGGCCTGATGCTTGTCCATTCAAACCCAGGCTGCCCTGGGCCTGATATGTACACATCTCTGAGTAGTGTCTTTTGCTGGGGTCACTAGGGGGTGGGATCCTGCTCCTGCCATTCTCAGTCTCTGGGAGGCCCTAAGAATTGCTGGGGAGGGGCTTCGGGGGACAGGTCTGAGGAATTCCCATTACCTCAGCACTTCCTACCAACTGGTCCTGACTCTGGTACCTAGACTGCCCCTTCTTGCCCACACCCCAGCAGCTGGACTCAGGAGGCTCCCAGGAATCCAAGTGGTGAGGCAGAGGTACCCCATGTCCTTAGGTCTCCTTTGTCTCCTTGCATTTGTACCCCCAGGTTTCAAAGCCCCTCTTCCTGCTATGCTCACAATGGGGGAGGGGGAGAGTGGGACAGAGCAGGAAGTGATTCTTCTCCTCCTTCTGGCAGGAACTCAAAGTGAAAGGGCCCAAGGACTCCAAGGACAGCCACACATCAGTCACCATGGAAGGTACTTTGGGGAACAGGGCTGCTTTACAGTCACCTTCCTTTGTCTGGTTTGGTGAACTACGGGCTGTGTGTGAACACTGTGCCCTCCCTGCTTGTGTGTGAGTGTGTGTGTGCGTACATGCCCGCGCACCCGGGCTCGTTCTCGCACATGCACATGAGGAATCCAGCCTCTCCTCCCCAGGCAGCGGGCCAGCTACAAACGTGCTCCTCCTTAGGATGCCAGCAGGCGCTGGGTCCCTCCTCCCTCCCGTCCCTCCTCCTGCCTCTCCACGCGCCTCCCGCCCTCCCCCTTGCTGGAGGAGCACTTGGAAGGAAGCGGCTGCTTGATTCTGGAGGCTGTGCAGCAGCAGCCGGCAAGGTGGCCGAGTGGCCGGGCTGCTGAGGGGAGCCAGGAGCCGGGAGCGATGGCTACACGCCCCTGCTGCAGGAACAGAGGCTGCCATGGAAATTCTTCTCATCATTCGCTTCTGCTGTAACTGCACTTATGGTAACCCAGGCGCCTCTCCATGGGAGGCGGTATGAATTAACCCACTGTGGGGCGGAGGGTTGGCTGGAGTGGGCTTAAATGTGACCATCAGGATTTGGGGGGGCAGCAGAGAAGGGAGGCTAGGCAAGTGGTTGGACCTGCCTGCACAGCCCTGTGGCCTGTGGAGTTGAAGTCTGGGGACTGCTCAGGACAGGGTGGCTTTGAAATTGAAGGGCCAGTCTGGAAGGGTCCAGGATCTGTGGGGAACTGGTGGCTAAATGCGTGCATGAGAGGCTTTGAGCAACTTCCTCTAGAAGCTAAGGAAATGAAGTGGTGGGCTATACCTGCAGGCAAGATAACCCTGAGGCCAGGGAGAGGGTCTTCAGGGGCCCGGTGGAGAGGGGCAGAGGGTGTGGACAGCAGTGCCTCGAACCAAGAGGGTGCCAGCCTGGGCTGGAGGGACAAGTTGGGAGTTTCTTTGTTTCCGGAGATAGGAGAAGAGGTTGAGCAGCCAGGGTATTGTGTGCTCTGTGCACATGCCGCCTTCTCTGCCTTCTCTCAGGATGCATTGGGGGAGCCGGGAGGGACTGGGTTTCTCCCAGGAGGTTTGTTGCTAGCCCCTGGAGACCCTTGAGCTGAGGTTCCCACACTCAGCACAGAAGGTCAGCTCTGGGAGAAGGGGGTGTGGCAGCTGCTTCTTTGTGAAGGTCACACACCCACCCTTTAATGAAAGGGACTCAAGCAAGCATCCTGTGTGCTGCTTCCTCAGTGGGGGGTGAGGGTCCCAGGACAGATATGTGCTATTAGCCCAGCTGTTGCTCAGAGGAGGCCAAAGTGGGCTTAGGCGGGGAGGTGTCCAGAAGCAGGTGGGTCCTGCTCTCCAAGGCAAGGAGTGCCTTAGGGATGACCGAAGCTGCGTTTGGCAGGGTGTGAGGGGCAAGTGGGCCCCTGGGCCAGCTGCTCTGGGCCCATGTGTGTCAGAGCAGCAGGTGGCTGGTTTTTAGGACCTTCTTCCCTCCCACCAGGCATTTTGTCTGCGCCCTTCTCAATCACTTTGCTTTCCTATCTCCGTGGTAACCCAGTGCTCCTTGTTAAAGGCTGAACTGGTGGGTGGGGGGCTCTTTGCTGGAGGAGAGATGATGGATGAGGTTTCCTGGGCTCTTTCCCAGAGGATGCTATGCAGGAGCCCCCTCACCCTCACCTTCCTGGGCTGACCTGTGCTGAAGTCTGCTCATGAGAAAAGCAGCCTCAGAGGCAGGCAGCCTTTCCAGCAGCCCCAGCGGATAGCTATGGGCACTGTACTTGCAGGGCAGAGGCTGTCATGCCAGCCCCCTGCCCTGTAGCTGATTCTGACAGGCTGGGGTCAAGAGAAGAGCAGGACTTGAAATTGGATTGTTCAGAGAGCAAGGGGGAAAGTCTCTTTTTTCATCTGGCCTAAGAGTTGGTCAAGTCTCAGCTCTGCTTCCCTAAAAGAGAAAGGGGGTCAGCCCTTTCCTTCCTCTTACCTCCACAAAGAAAGCTTAGTCTCTGTGAAACAGGCCTAGGACCTGGTGGTCAGGGTTTCTTTGATTCCTGCAATACCATCTTTGAAGTCAGCTTCAAAGTGGGGAATGAAGAATGAAGAAGCTAGCTCTCAAGGAGGGGGCTCACCCTAGTAACTAGAGGTCATCTTACCTACTCCTGGAAAATCTCTCTGAGAACCCTCCTGTCATTCAATTAGCTTTTACAGATGTTGCTCTCTCCTGAGGAAAAAGACAGCTCACTATTAAAAGCATGGGTAAACTGAGATCCAAAACTCAGCTACTACCTAAGGCTTTGTGATTGTTAGCAAGTTACATAACATCTCTGTGCCTCTGTTTTCTCATCTGTAAAATGGGGCTGGTAAAAATTGCTTCCCATTTTAATCACAGAAAGTAATGCATGCCAAGCAGTTAACTCAGTGTCATTGGACAGAGTAAATTCTCACAGCAAACAGGAGACCAGCTTGTTCATGCCAGGGGTCTGACTTTGGGGCACTGCAGGCATTGTTTGCAACCTGTTGGAGGGTGGGTATGCTGGGCCAGACAGCATGGTAAGAAGTAGGGACAGTGGGTACAGCACTGGGGAGAACCAGGCTCTCCTGCCAGAGCCAGGGAACAGGGAAGGGGGCAGCACCTCACCCAGGGGAGGCAGGCATGCAGGGGCCACAGGAAACACAAACACTGGGGTTGCCCTTCCTCTCTACATCTGACTGTGGCTCCAAAGCCTCTTCCTGTCCTTCTCTCTCCTAATTTTTCCTCCCAGATGTCCTCATCCCACTCGGCCAAGGCTGAGGCTGCAGGACACATTCCACAGCCCCTGTCAGGTGGACTCTTGAGGTGACTACACGCGTATTAATAACCCCTCTGAAACCCAACCCACCGTTTGTACAGAAACCTCTTCCTCCTGGGACTTGAGAGAGGCCTGGCATAGCTGACAGTGCAGTATCAGCTTTCCTGGGGGCTGGAACTCAAGCGCCCACCCTGGCAGGTGTCTGCTGACCTTGCACTTCCTTGTGTGTCTCTGGGTTCTCTTATGGTGATTTCCACCCCCGAAGATCTGCTGAGCCACCCATAGGTGGGGTGCCTGAAAGCAGCTTCAGAAGTGAGCTCCTGAGCTGGTAACTGGGCTTTACCTCACTGTCCCAGGATACGCCAAGCCTTGGCCTACGCATTCTAGCTCCCATAGCCCATGGAGAGGTCGTCTAGAAATTGCTAGATAAGAAAGGGCTACAAATATGTCATAGAAGTATGTTTGCATAAAACAGTGGCTTTCAACCATGACTGTGCATTAGAATCAGCAAAGGAGCTTTTTTAAAATGCTGCTACCCTGTTTCGCCCCGCAGAGATTTGGGTTTAGTTGATAGGGTGGGGGGTGGGCATCTGTTTCTTTTAAGAGCTCCCCCAGTGATTCTAATGGGCAGCCAAGCAAAGACTGCAGATAAGACTCTTGGCACACCGCTGAGACCGCATCTTCTTTGTCGCCAGCAGATTGTTCCCTGAAGTGTCTACTTAGCAATTCACAGGGTATTTATATCTAGGGCTTCGGGGGGACACATTGGTTTGGGGGCTGGCTAGGGCATGAGTGGGATCTGGCACAACCTGGTCCTATGGGAAACCCAGTTGGGTTCCTTCCCAAACCAGCATCCTGCCTCTTGCTGCTCCTGTGGCAGGAGACCAAAGGTCATGCCCATGGACTGGGGCATTCGGGTGCAGGACCAATGCTGAACCACCATGTTGGGAGAAGCGGGGCACAGCTGCTCACGGGAAGGATGTTTGGAAGTACTGGGCCGCCAGCTGCTTCCTCCACCTGTCTCCACTCAGTCCCAGCAATCTTCATGTGGTGTTTGGGTCACAGAGGGATGTGGCTCATGGGCACCTGGCTGAGCCTGCATTTGCCCAACCTCTTGGGGACTGCTACAGGCGAGGCCCCATCAGATCCCTTCAGGAAGTCTTTGCCCCTCAGGCTGCCACTGGCTTAAGAGCAGAGACTTGGTGCAGAGGTCTGGCCTGCTTCCTGGCTCCCCAGCCTTTCCCGTTCTGCCTGGGAGTTCAAGGGCATGTAGGAAAGTCTTTCTTCATAGAGAAGAGGCCAGATGTGTGGGTCAGAACAAAGCATGCTGCACCCACTGGCTGGGCCAGTCCTCCGACTGGAGGAGCATAAGAATGGAGAAGTTGCCTTTCCTGGAAAAACAGCATGTCTCCTTCCCCCAGCCCAGAGTCCTGGGTGGCACCCAGAGTGTGCTGGACCTGAGGGGCTTGGCTAGGTGTAAGGGGGTGGGGAAGCATGTAGAGGAGCATCTGCTCTGAGCCAGACCAGGCCAGGAGGGTCTGGGAGATGACCCTCAAAGAAGTCATGTCTGTCCAGGTGCTGTGGTGCACACCTGTAATCCTAGCGGCTCGGGAGGCTGAGGCAGGAGGATCAAAAAGCCAGGGGCTGGGGTTGTGGCTCAGTGGCAGAGCGCTCGCCTGGCATATGCTGGGCACTAGATTCGATCCTCAACGCCACATAAAAATAAAATAAAGGTATTGTGTCCAACTAAAATAAAATATTAAAAAAAAAAAAAGTTCAAAGCCAGCCTCAGCAACAGTGAGGCACGAAGCAACTCAGTGAGACCTTGTCTCTAAATAAAATACAAAAAAGGGCTGGTGATGTGGCCCAGTGCCCCTGAGTTCAGTCCCTGGTACCAAAATAATAATAAATAAATAAATACATAAATAAAATATAAAACAGGGCTGGGGGTGTGGCTCAGTGATTGAGTACCCCTGAGTTCAGTCCCCAGTGCCCTCCAAATAAAAAGAAGTCCTGTCTGATGGGCAGTAACATGCAGAGGCAGAGGTGGTAAGGGAGCTTGGGCTGTGTGGCTGCCAGTTGCTGTGGTGTGGCTTGCCCTGGGAGTGACAGTGGATGTACAGGTTACTGCGGAATGCACTGGGGCTCCCTGCAAATGGGTGTTTGTATGGGGCAACAAGGTGGGTTGAGAGATGAAGCCAGCTCCAGGGTCTTAAGCTGCTCCTTATATGTCACTATCCTGTCTCCTTTCCCTGCCTTCCCCAACAGCTCTGCTCTACAAGCCCATTGACCGAGTCACTCGGAGTACCCTGGTCCTACATGTGAGTGTCAAGTCCCCTGAATGGCCAGGAAGGGGTTAGGAGTTTGGTGGGAGGGTGCTGGAGTCACTGAGAACAGCTGGGGAGCTGAGCAGAGGGTCCCTGGACCTCAACTGCGCCTGCCTGGCCTGCAGTAACCATGCCAACGGGGCCAGCGCCTAAATATAGCTTGGCTACTAAGCTTGATATTTGGCCAAATGCTCCCTAGGAGGCAAGCACTTCTGTTTCTCTATCCTCTGCTTCCTGGTCCCTGATGTCCTGGGAGCAGCTAGCTATGGGGTGGGTAGAGGTGTGTCTCTCCCAGGTGCTTGGTAAGATGAGGCAACACCTGACCTCCCCCACCAGCAAAAGAAGTCACGTTGCAGCAGGAATAATCGGGATCACTACCCTCACCCTGAATGCTCCAACCCTAATTTTTAGTTCAGATTTTTAATAGGCATGACTAGATTAGAGTGTGGGTTCCTGAGTGCCCACCTCAGAATTCTTTTGGTGAGGATTAAGTATTGCCCACTATCTTACCTAGCCCAGAATCATCCTTCTCAACTCACCGCCCCCCTTCTTTTCCCAGGATCTTCTGAAGCACACACCTGTGGACCACCCAGACTACCCACTGCTACAGGATGCCCTCCGCATCTCCCAGAACTTCCTGTCCAGCATCAATGAAGACATTGACCCCCGCCGGACTGCAGTCACTACTCCCAAGGGGGAGGTGAGCTCAAGACCCTGCCTGGCCTCACACCTAGGCTGAGGAGCAGGCAGTTGACCAAATACCCCTGCTCTCCTTCATACGTGGGCGTCACTGTCAAGCGTCCTGTGCCTCTCTACCCCTCTTCCCTGGTTGCCAGCCAAGGTGAGGTCTGCAGTCTTTGGTTGCCACAATTACCTGTGGCGTTTCAGGCCTTGGGCTAAATAGCTTTAACTCCAGTGTCTCATTAATCTTCATAACAAGCCGGGCGCGGGGGCACACGCCTGTAATCCCAGCACTTTTGGAGGCTGAGGCAGGAGGATCGCAAGTTCAAAGCCAGCCTCAGCAATGGTGAGGCACTTAGCAACTCAGTGAGACCCTGTCTCTACATAAAATACAAAAAAGGTCTGGGGATGTGACCCAGTGGTCAAGTGCCCCTGAGTTTAATCCCCGGTACCACAAAAAAAAAAAAAAAAAAAAAAAAAAAAAATCTTCATAACAACCCAGTGAGGCAGAAGAGGAAACTGAGGTCTAGAGAGCATCTCCAGGTCTGTCATGAGGTCCCTCAGTGATAAGTGTCCGAACAGGATTCCGTACTTGGGGCTATCTGGCTCTAAGGCCCAAGCATTTTACCCCATACTAGAGAAGCTGGGCCTCTGGGTGCAAACAACCCCCCTGGTATGCTACTGTCCCTGGAGACTAAGGGAACAGAAACTGAGCAGCTCCAGATCGGCCTGCACAGCAGGTAGGCTGGAGCTGGGGAGTGAGCCGACCGCTGAAGGCACTGGTGTCAGAGATTTCTGCGACTTGCCCAGGCTGCTGAGATGTTCCATGTGGGTGCCTAGATTGGCACAGCAGCTTTCCTAGGGACCCTTCTTGATGGAAAGGTAGCCCAGTGAGGGGAAGCAATGTGAAGAATTGAGGGGACGGTGACCCTTGTGGTCAGCATCCTGGCCTAGATACAGTACTTCCTGTCCAATAGAGGTAATTAAGTGGCATTTAAGAGTGAAGGCTGACTGGGTTTATGCTCCTTTGTTACATTTATGAGCCTCCAGTGTCTCCTGGGAAGAGAAGTAATGAGGGACAGGGTCTGGAGCATGACTAACGGGGCATGGAACTGTCTCTGTGTACAGCAGTTCCCAGCCCTGGTTTGCAGCGCCCCGGAATATCATTAGTTTGTTGTACTCTGGGGATAGCTCAAAAATCTCCAGATTGCTTAGAGCACCATCAATTTCAGGTCGTCTTAATTGTATCCTTTCAACATGTTCACCCACATCTTGCAGCATATGTAGGTCACACAGTATGTAGTGCACAGAGGGGAGGCTGGGCTAGGAAGTGACGGCTCCAGAGAAGCCCACTGGCTCTGAGGGTGAGAGGCAGGAAACTCTAGGAGTCCCATAGGCAGCAAAATGCCCCTGTCCATCCAGAGCCCAGGTTGGAGGAGACTGTAGGACTGCTACAGCCCCACTGAGGAAACCCAGCATCTCCCATCCACTGGGGGAGATTGATGAATCCACTGAGAAGTAGTGGAAACAGGCCTGAGTGGTCTGCAGGTCAAGGTTAAGCTGAAAATAGATCGACTTCTCAGGCTTAATTAGGAGGCTCCTTGAGGATGGAGGATGTTCATGGCTCTGGATTGAGAAACCAGGTCATTCTGGACTAGGGTTCATCCAAGGGGGGTGCCGCTGAGATCTGTGGGAAAGCCACCGTTTGTCAAGCACATTCTAAGTGCTAGGCACCATGCTGTTTCGTATATACCATCTTGACGAATCCTACCTTACCAGGCAGATAATCTTCTCCTCCCCATACAGCGATGAATCTGAGATTTGGGAGGTCAGGGAACTTGCCTGGGGTCACAACTGAGAAGTGGCAGAGTCTGGGTTCAAGCCCAGGAACTCCAAAGCCAGTGCTCTTAACCACTAGGCAATACAGCCCTTCCCTTCCGCCCTCCCTAGCAGGGCTGGGTCCCCAGTGCAGGCTGGGCCCTCAGCTGTATCCACCTCTGAGCAGTCTGTGGGGGTGCCATCTCCTTCAGACGCGGCAGCTGGTGAAGGACGGCTTCCTGGTGGAAATGTCGGAGAGCTCCCGGAAGCTGCGGCATGTCTTCCTCTTTACAGATGTCCTGCTGTGTGCCAAGCTGAAGAAGACCTCTGCAGGGTGAGTATGTGGAAGGGGGTTGAGGGTCGCAGTGGGGGGAACCAGGCCCTGACCCTTGTAGAGCCCTCAGCAACTTTGGGTAATCTGTGTGGGTTTTTGTTTTATAAATAGTATATCAATTATTTTTATTTCACCACATAGCCTTTTTCTAAAAATAAATCATGCTTTAAATTATAAAGATAATATAAGGACATGATAGAAAAGAGCTGTCAGGCACATGAACATAAGCACCAGTCTCCTGCAGCTATATTTCCTTCCCAGTTTTTTAAATGTCATTATGTTTTTTTTTTTTCTTTCATATAATTGTAATCAGAGTGAATGCCCAATTTGGGGCTCTGCTTCTTCTATTTCACGTCATAAGCATTTTCCCGTTGCTGCCTGATCTTCATAATCATCATTATACTTTCCTGTATGATGTTACAAGTGGATATGCCATAATTTACTTAAGCATTCTCCTTTTATTAGACATCTCTAAATTTTTGCTAACTGCAATTCTGAATATTCACTAAATCTGCCACTATTTATTGAGGGCTTATGCCATGCCAGGTGCTATGACAAATGCTTCGAATACATTATTTCTAATCTTCCCAACAACACCACAAAGTGTTTATTATTTTCCCATCTCACAGATGAAAGTCCTAGAGAAGGTAAATAAGTTGCCCAAGGTCACACAGCTAGAAGTGCAGGAGATGGGATTCGAACCTAATCTAAATTGACAACTCCATTCTACCTGCATCTCAGTAGTGTGGGTCTGCACTGGGCCTTGAGCAGGAAAGGTTCTTCAGTATTTATCCACATATTCATCCACCTACATTTACTTATCACCTACTCTGTGCCAAGTACACTGCTGTGCAGTATAGGGGTAGGATGAACCATGTGCTCACTGCAACAATAAGGGACTGGAATAAGAGATACAAATCTAAAGTTCTAGAGTAGGTCAGAGAAGGAAAGATCATCATGAGCTTCAACAAAGGGCATGACTCCCTGGAACTAGATCACCTTCAAGATAGTTCTAAAGCAGAGATGGCAATAATTAACATACATGCCTCTGCCTGAGTCCTTTGCCCATTGCAGACATTACTAATCAACCATGTTGCTTCTCACCAGGCTTGGATGCAACTTTATAATCTTTAATCCAGTACCCCGTGTGACCTCCTATTAACCAGAGTTGGCATCTAGAATAACATCTATATCCCATGTCTACTCTAAAGGATAATGACTGTGAGCCTAAGATTAGATGGGATAAAAGGGAGATAAGGGTATTGGATGGGGAATAGGAAAGTGTGAGTCTATAACAAGGCTTTTGTTTTTCTTAATAAACAAGTGATTTGGAATATTTAAAAACACCAGCCCTACTGGATCTGAAGACTGTCAAAGTGAAGGACCAGAGCCCTCCCTGCTTGGCCAACCCCAGACCTGACTGCCATCAGTCAACATGTGTGTTTCCTAACATAGCTCCTGCAGGGCTGCCATCCTTCTTACCTCTGCAGAGTTCTCAGTAGATCACATTTGGGTCATCTTTTGGTTCTAGGCCCAGTGGTTCAGGACTAAAGAGCCAGCTTCCCTCTGGCTCACCTCTCCCTCTGGGCTTGTTTGCAGGAAGCACCAGCAATATGACTGTAAATGGTACATCCCCCTGGCCGACTTAGTGTTCCCATCCCCCGAGGAGTCTGAGGCCAGCCCCCACGTGCACCCCTTCCCAGACCATGAGCTGGAGGACATGAAGATGAAGATCTCCGCCCTCAAGAGTGAAATCCAGAAGGAGGTGAGGAGAGCCTGGCAGCTGAGCCTTGGGACCGTTTTGACTGGGTCCCTTTGAGCCGGGTGTGCTGGGGGAGGGGGACAGAGAAGGGGAGTTGTGAGGTTTGAGGCTAAGGGAGGCAGGACACAAGAGTGGGAGCCCTCAAATGTGTAGGTGATAAGAGGAAGCCCCAGACTAAGGCACATTAGCTCTGAGCAGATGGCGGGAAGGCCAAGGAGTAAGTGCTCAGAATTTAGTGAGCTAAATTATGGGAAGTTTCCCAGAGAGAAATACTATTCTATGTTGAACACTGTAGGAAAGGTAAGCAAGAGAGGAAGAAAAAGGAGGGCTTCTTAAGGAAAAGCAGGACTTAAAAGAAAAGACCTGGGAGATCTCTTAAGGACTAACAGATCAAGTAGGCAAATAAACAGGGAGAGAGGGGACCCAAATACCACAATTAACATGCTTGGTCTAAAAATGCAGAGAAGTTTGTGCCTTGACAGAGTGCTGAGATTCTTGTCACACATGGAATGTTCTTAAATATTTATCCTATATTAAGTCACAAAGAGCTGGGTGTGGTTGTGCACAACCATAATCCCAGCAACTCAGGAGGCTGAGGCAAGAGGATAACAATTTTGAGGCCAGTCTCAGCAATTTAGCAAGACCCCTAGCAACTTAGAGATCCTCAAATTAAAAGGGCTGAGTATGTGGCTCATTGGTAAAGTACCCCAGGTTCAAGATCCACAGCATACATGCACGTGCACGTGCGCACACAAACACACTCAACACACACACAATTAAGCCACAAGGGATATTTCAATTTTTAAAAAATCAATAGTGTACAGGTAATATTCATAGATCACACTGCCGTAAAATTTGAAGTCAATGGCTAGAATATTAGTTGAATGACTGGAAAATTAAAACTTAATTTACAAAATCAAAAAAAAAAAAAAAAACTGTGTAGAACTGTGGGGGCTAGGGACATAGCTCAGTCGGTAGTATGCTTGCCTCGCATGCACAAGGCTCTGGGTTCAATCCCCAGCACCATCAAAAAAACCACAAACAAATAAAACAAAACAAGAAACTGTGCACTATTTAGAACCACATGAAAATGAGAGTAGTACGTGTTAAAACCCAGAGGATATAACCAAAGCATAAATTCTTATAATTGAAAACAGTGGCTAGAGGAAAGGACATTGATGGAGCCTCCCCAATGACCATGGAGTGCTTTGGTTGGCCTGGTCTCTTCCTCATCCATCCAGGCTTGGCTTAGACCTCCCCTCCTCTGGAAGCCTTCTCTGACGTCCACCTTCACTATAATCTGGGTTAGGTGCCCTGCTCCCTATCCTTGCTGTTCACCTTCGGTTTTGCTTGACTGGTATTGATTATGATAGCTTGGTCAGTTTTATCTCTTCCTCCCTAGAATTAGAACACCAGTAAGTGGGTGTTTTCACTAGTTCTGTGTCCCTAGTACTTAGCATGTAGTAAATAGGAACTTAATATACAACTGTTGATGAACAAGTAACCAAATGACCTCTAAGGATGCTTTCAACTCAGATATCTCTCTTTGAGCAGGAAAAAGAAGACCACAGTTATAGGGGTACTTGGGGCAGGGGAGTGTCCTAGGAATGAAGGCAGTGGGTACATCTGCCCAGAGGAAGTGCCCTGGTCAGCACAGGTGTCCTCCCCCATGAGGGCTGGGCCCCAGCCTGCTGCAGTGGCACTTCCTTCCCCATCTGATGCTGCCCATCATCTCCACTCCAGGGGCAGCCTACACACATGTTCCTTTCCCAGGCCTGGGAGCTGCAGGTCTTGTGCCTTCCTCCTGCCTGAAGTGTGCAGACATGGCCTTCTGCTCAGTCAGGCCTATGCTTACTGAGCCCTCCTAGCTACAAGGGGTATCCCAGACACCTAACCGAGCTCTTCATCCAGTGGAGAAGGCAGCTGTGCATACATGTAGACACACACACATGCATGTGTGTGTGTGTAGATATATTTTTAAAGGTATATATGTAAAGATAAAAGTATATTTACATATTTTATTATGCTTTCCCCCCAGTGCTAGGACTTGTACCAAGGGCGCTCAAAAACTGAGGTCCACCCCCAGCGCTTTTTCTTTTTATTTTGAAACAGAGTCTCACTAAGTTGCTGAGTCTGGCCTTGAACTTGCTATCCTCCTGCCTCAGCCTCCCAAGCCACTGGGATTACAGGCGTGTGCCACCTTGCATGGCATGTCTGAGGGGGTTTTTTTTTTGTTTGTTTGTTTGTTTGGTTTTGTTTTAAGTTTTTTTAATTAATTAATTTGTTGTTGTTGTTGTTATGGGTGGACACAGTACTTTTATTTTTTATTTATGTGGTGCTGAGGATTGAACCCAGGGCCTTACACATGCAAGACGAGCACTCTTCCACTCAGACATAGCCCCAGCCCCAGTCTGAGGTTTTTAAAGCAGGCTGTCTCTATTGTACCCAGGATTTAATTTATAGAGGTGATCAAAAAAACAATGCAGGGCTGGGGTTGTGGCTCAATGACAGAGTGCTTGCCTAGCATATGTGAGGCCCTGGGTTTGATTCTCAGCATCGCATATAAATAAATAAAATAAAGGTCCATTGACAACTAAAAAAATATTAAGAGAAAAAAATTTTTTAAAAATCAATGCAGAGAGTCTAACACCACTGAAATATTTTTATTACTTACAGTTCCCTAGAGAAGGGGTCTAGCACACTACACAGGGTGAAGCCACAGGGTCATTAGGAGGCAGAAGCGGAAAACACAGGCTACGTGCCACAGCATTATTTAGGTTTCTGTGGAAGAAGGCGGGCAGGGCGGGGAAACAGCTTAGCTTTGCCTATTTTAAATACAGTTGCGGGGCTCAGGCCTTGGGGCGGTCTCTAATTGTCCCTGACCCTGGGTGATTTAGGGCAGAGGAAGTACTGGCTTGATGAGTGAGAGTCCTATAAGGGGTGGTTGGGATTTGGGTTCTGGATTACTTAGTTTGGGGGAGTCATCTACGACCTTAGGAGTTAGCTAGCCCTAGAAGGAGTGGCTTCTCCTCACCTAGCTAGGCCCCCCGAGCTGTCAAAGCATCATGAAATATAGAAAATAAAAAAAACCATGGTTAACACACAGGGGATGTTGTGCTTAGAGCTGCTGAGTGAGAAGTGGAGTCTGAGTGTGAGGGAAACCATCTGTGCCTCGTCCCCTGCAGAAAGCCAACAAGGGGCAGAGTCGGGCCATCGAGCGCCTCAAAAAGAAGATGTTTGAGAATGAGTTCTTACTGCTGCTCAACTCCCCCACAATCCCGTTTCGGATCCACAATCGGAATGGAAAGGTCAGGAAGGGTGGAGTTGGGACAGAGATAGCCCCTTTTCTTGGTCCAGGGCAGCCCACTTTCCATGGCTCCTGGGACCCCATTTTTCCGTGAGGCTGCTGTGGTTCCAGCCCTGAACTCCCTCTCCCTACCAGTGTGGAACCAGTGCCCTCTGCTGGGCACCACTAGCACTGCCATTCCTGTCATCTGGCTTCCCAGAAAGGAGCACCCTCTCCCCACCTCCCAACTGCCTCCTCTAAGCTCAAGGGCGAGGGTAAATAGCTTGGCTGGGAGCCCCAGAATCTGGGAATATGCTTGGCCCGACTATGGTCACCCCACTGAATTCTCATCTCTCTTCAGAGCTACCTGTTCTTACTGTCCTCAGACTACGAGAGGTCAGAGTGGAGAGAAGCAATTCAGAAACTACAGAAGAAGGGTAAAGTCCTGTCCTGCTCTATGCTGCCCAGATGGTGCCCATGCCAGTGATGGGCCTTTTGCACTTCCAAACATTTTCATGTCAATTATCTCTTCTTCAGTCCTCACAGCCACCCTGTAAGATGCCAGGGAGGTTGGCACTTAATTGATGTTTCTGATCAATTGAAGTCCAAAGAATTTAAGTGACTCACGTAAGGCACACGATGAATTGGTAATAGAACTGGACCCAGAGTTCAGGGTTATGCCATTCTCACTTGCTCTTGCTCTTACTCTTGTACACACATACATAAGCCTCTTCCCGTAGATTCTCCTATGCCTCTGACAACACTCACAACTGTACCCATGTGAATATCTCCAAGTCTTTACCTCCTAAGGACCAACACAGCCCTAGAATTAAGCTACTTTCCCATGGCAGCCCCCAAGGAAGAGCAGCGGGTCCTAGTGAACCTGTGCTGATGCTCCTTCCTCCCTTGCTTCCTCCTGTAGATCTCCAGGCCTTTGTCCTGAGCTCAGTGGAGCTCCAGGTACTCACGGGATCCTGTTTCAAGCTTAGGACTGTACACAACATTCCTGTCACCAGCAATAAAGATGGTAAGATCTGGAACCTGAGGTTGCCCAAGTAGCAGGTCCAAGTCCCCAGGGCATTGCTGGGTTCTTCTGTAAGGACCAGGCCAAGATACATAGCTACCAATGTCTGATTTCTGGTTAACTCTGCTGGGACTATTGTATTGCTAGGTACATAGAGATCTTCAATGGGAGTTACTCTCTATTGAATCCCCCAGACCCCCAGGTCCTCCTCAGCCCTCTCAGTTGTGAGAGAAGAATCTGGTGCCCTGGGACACTGGGATGGTGTGGAGTTCCTGAGGCCATCCCATAGTGGGAGCATAAGGCTGCAGCCCAGGGGATGGGGGAAAGATGATCGATGGAGAAAGTAGTAATATGAGAAATAAGCCCAGAAGTTTCCAGGGTCTGGATCTTGGAAGGCCTTAAATGCTAATCAAGGGAATTTCGAAGTCATGCAAACTGAGGGACCTGTGGGAGGTTTTTTGAGCAGGGACAACTGCTACCAAGGTTGGAAACTGGCCCAAAGCAGGTGGGTTCTGGCTGCCCATGGTTCTGGGAAAGCGTTCACTCTCTGAAAGTGGTTTTGAAGGCCAGCTTCCCTCGGTCTATTTGGATCAACTAGGGACCCCTGTGTCCCAAGCAGGGGTCAGAGCTGAGCCTCCCCTCTTCCATTAGCAGAGTAACTGATCAAATTAGTTTTCCCTTTGAAAGGCTAAACTAGGAGAGCAGCCATGTAATAAGCAGGATTCAGAGGGAGGGAAAGTAGCCCTGGAAAATTGTACTAAATATCTGGCCCAGGAGTGTAGGTTTGGGCTGAGCAGAGGGGGAAATAGCCTGGCATAGACCTGGTGCTGCTGCTGTTGCTCCCATTGAAGGAAGCAGTGGGCTTTGTAAACTCTTTAGCCAACCACCAGGTGGTGCTGTCGGACCACCCGACTGCATCTCCCTGGGTCAGCAGCTTTCCCACTAGCCTGGGACGGAGTTGGGGGTGAGCTTCTCAACACCCCCTACCCTGGGGGCTTTTCTCTCTTACAGACGATGAGTCTCCGGGACTCTATGGCTTCCTCCATGTCATCGTTCACTCTGCCAAGGGGTTTAAACAATCAGCTAGTAAGTGCTCCTGACTACCTGCCCTAGGAAAAAGTTGGGTGGCCACTGTTCATCTTTTACAAATAGGCCCATGGTGTGGGGCTGCCCACCTGCTCTGCTCTGCTCTGCTCTGCTGTGGTCTGTGCAGGCTGGGGCCTGGCTAGTATGCCTTGAGATGTGGGGCATTCCCCCAAATGCCAGGAACCAGCTCCTCTTGGCAGAGAGATCTACTCTCCCCAAGTCCTCGTTCCATGTATCTGAAACCCTGGAGCTGCAAACACCTGGACTTCAACCCCATCTCTGCCAATTACAAGCCGTGTGGCCTTGGGCAAGTTTCTTAACCTCTCTGACCCTCAGCTTCTTTCTCCATAAACAGGAGTCACACTTGTTTAACACTGACCTGAGAGCGGACTCAAAGATGACCATATATGCACGTGCCAGCACCCATCCCTTTTCTCTCTATTATCATCCCCTAAGTCTGGAGATTAACAGAACTGTAGATTTAGTAATACTGAATCTGTTTAATATTCATAAACTATACTTATCTATTTTATCTACTTTTTACCCAGGAATCTGTGAGTCAGACAGCTTATAGTTCCTACCCATTTACCAGGTGAGGAAACTGAGTCACAGAGGACTAAAATGACTTAATATCACTCAAGATCAGAAACCCAGGGCTCCTGACTCCTCTCCTCAGCCTGCCTCTTCCCTCTCCTTTTCCTTGTCCTCTGGCAGGTGAGATCTGCCCTTGTCCCTCTCCCTGCAGGCCCCTTTCAGAGCTTCTGCCATTGGCCCACAAACAGCTATTCAGGCATTGCTGGGAAGCCTCCCTGAGCTCTTGGGGAGAATTGGCCTCTCCCTCCGTGTCCCCATCGGTTCAGGGCAAACTGTTTACCATACCTGTCATGCTGTTTTGTCACTTATAATTCGCCTCTCCCACTGATTTTTTTGAAGGCAGGAACCAGGTCTCCTTGATCCTTGGAAACTAAGAGCTCAGAAAGGCTGAGTGACACTGTTAATTTACAGAGCACCTACTGTGTACCTGGAAAAAAGGAGAGCATGGCCAGCATGTGGACAGTGCCTTGGCGTGTTCAAAGCCTTTTCAGGCCCATTATCTGCTCTGATTCCCTGGCATCCCTCTGTGGTCACTGACCCACTCCCACTTCACACATGGGGAAGCTGAGGCTCAAAGGGCTCAAGAGACTTTCCAGGGTGGCACTGGTATGATTAGGTGGTGCAGCAATATCTCTAAGCCTTCTGACACCTAAGCCCACGTTTTCTGTTCTAGAGCATTTCTGAAGGGGCCTTTGGAAAGGACTGATGCATTGTCCTCTCAAGGGCCTCACCACCCCTACTCTTGCCCCATCCCTGTTCCTGGACCTCTTGGGCCTCACTTGGTATGTCTGTCTGTCCTTCTCCTTGCAGACCTGTACTGTACCCTGGAGGTGGATTCCTTTGGCTATTTTGTCAGTAAAGCCAAAACCAGGGTGTTCCGGGACACGACAGAGCCCAAGTGGGATGAGGTGAGTGGAGGAGGCTGGTGTCCCCATAGGGACTCCCGTGTGTCACCGAGCATGCCCATCCCAATCACTGTGTTCATGACCTATCTGTTGGGGGGAAGGGTGGCCATGCCTGTTGGTTGGACGAGCTCTGTCTCCCTAACCTAGCACCTTCCATCCCCTGTTCATCTGGCTTCAGATTAGTGTTTGTGTTAGGTGTCAGACACTAGGGTTTTAGCTCTGGCCCCCAAACTCCACTTCATCAGTGATGTGGAGGCCTCTGGGAGCTCCAGAAAATGAGACACTCCTCCATGTATGTGGTATGCTCCTCATGGGCCCTGCTCGCCCACAGCCTTGCAAAGCTGAGGCCCACGCCTGCCACGAAGCCATGTGCCCCAGATTCTGAGGTTGAAGACCCTCTGTCCCATCTTTCTCCAGGAGTTTGAAATCGAGCTGGAGGGTTCTCAATCCCTGAGGATTCTGTGCTATGAGAAGTGCTATGACAAGACCAAGGTCAACAAGGACAATAATGAGATCGTGGACAAGATCATGGGCAAAGGGCAGATCCAGGTGAGAGTCCAAGGCCCCAGGGTAAGGCCTGGAGAGCTGCCAGGCAGTGTGGTACCCATTGAGAAGGTGTTCTCCTATCTTGTCTTCTTGGCCAAGGTGCTTGGCCTTTTGTGACTTTAGTTCAAAGCTGGTTTGAAAAGAATTCCCCGAGGTGGTGGTTCCACCTTCCTAGAGACGGCTTCTCACTGAGCATCCAGGTACCTGTGGGGCTACAGCAGGCTCTGGTAGATCATTCATACTTCTGCAGATGGAACCGAGGAATGACAGTCTTCACACTCCAGTTTCAGTGTGTTGGTGGCTTTTTCCAAAACATGGTATTGAGAAGGATTCTGAGGCTGCGTCATGAGCGTGGGGGGCGAGAGAGTGCTCTGTGTGATGAGCAATTCTGCCATAGATGCCGGTAGGAATGAGGCACCTTCCCCCAGCGCTTGCTATTCTACCAGAAGGGCTTGGATCCTGCTGTTTCCTGGGGGCTGGTCTCCAACTTGTTGCTAGTGTTGCTGGACTGTCTTCAACTGAGTTGGATCACCAAATTAGGATAGATACTGTGGGTTTCAGTAGAGACAGATCCTTAGGCTGAGAGCGAATATGCCCCACTCTGTTTCTCTTTTTTGGTACTGGAGATTGAACCCAGGGGCACTTAATCACAGAGCCATATCCCCAGCCCTTTTTATATTGAGACAGGGTCTTGCTGAGTTGCTTAGGGCCTCACTAAGTTGCTGAGGCTGGCCTCCTCCTGCCTTAGCCTCCCCAAGTCGCTGGGATTACAGATATTCACCACCACACCTGGCTCTGCTCTGTTTCTTGATGCCCTGAAAATGTATATGAGGAAAAAGTCCTTGCTTGCAGCTTGCATGTCTAGAACGTTCTGTCAGCTTTGAAGATGGCTGCTATCTACTTATAGAGAGAACTAGGCTTGGGGACGGGTAACACTCAGCATGGAGCTTTCCATACTCCTCTCTGGCACCTTGTGGGACCTCATGCTTATGATACAAGTGGGGATCGATTCTGTGACTGTGAAATCAAGGGAAGTGATAACTGGTACACATGGAGGTCTGAGCATTGGGTGCGCCGGGTCTCTTAACAATTGCCCCGATGTGATGGGGTACAGGCTGTGACAGCCCCACCCACAGCAGGGGTGAGGCTTTTTTGCAGAAAGTGTTTGTTCTCTGATGCATGTTGAAGCTGAAATTTGATATCTGATTCTTAACTGGGTATTCTTGGTGGCACTGGGACCTGTGTGGATCTCCTACTCCCCCACTCCTGTCTCAGGGGGATGGCACTGTTTCGTAGAGGCCTAGCCATCTGCCTTATGTCACCCATGTTCCTGAGCACATCCCTTCCTGATGTTATGGGACCTATACCCTGCTCCTCAGCACTGTCGCCAGGGAGACAGTGCTGCTAGGCAACCAGAAGCCAGTCTTTCATTATTTGGGAATTAGGGATGAAGTGAGAAAGCTCTCTAAATCTAGTCCCCAGAAACTACTCTGCAGGGATAAGCAGGGGGAGCTCCATCTCCACATGCCTGGGCTGGGCCGAAGGGACAAGCAGGGAAGGAGTTCTAGGCTGGGCTGTCCAGCCTCCAGGAGACAGCCATCCAGGAGTCACGAGCAGCCGCCATGGGTGGCCGCGGAATGGAAGAGTGTCCAGGACAATCAGCTCAGTGGGTACCATGACCCACGACCCCTCTAGAGCTCAGAGTCCAGGACACGAAGGTGGTAATCTCCCATCTGGATTTCAGCCTGCCACGTCCCTCGCTACTGCTCAGCTCACAGGCCCAGGAGTAGCACACCATAAATCATTGCATCTTGGAGACAGGAGCAGATGGAGGCAGTGGGGGAGGGGGAGCAGCCAGGTTATGTTTGGCAGAGCAGAAAGCACAGTCTGCTAAGGAAAATGTTTCTGTGTTTAAGCTTCGAGGAATGTGTTAAATGCCTGGGAGTTGATATTAAAAGAAACATAAACCTTCCTGCTGCCAGCTGACCTGAGCCCATGAGCGGACAGTTCAGAGCCAGCGGACTTTGAAATCCCTTTGTGCTCAGCTCCCCCTAACCCCCAACACAGCCCTTTGGCCCCAGCCACAGAGCCATCTCACTAGCCCCCCATGTATCAGGGAAGGGGGCACCTCCCTGGGCTGTGCCATAGCCCACAAAGTCCAGCCCTGTAACTGCCCTCAGAGCCAACAAGGATGCTGGGCTAGATGGACAGTCTGCCCTGAGCTGTTCCCACATGGCCAAGCCCCACAGAGCCACAGAACGACCTGTTCCCACAGCTCATCCCACCTCTCTTCCTGCCTTGTGTCCAAGAAAGGAATTGGCACCAGCCCTGGTGCACAGGCCTCTCCCCTTCGGCAGGTGCTGAGGATGGAGCTGAAGGCAGCCTCATGGTAAACCCGGGTCCTCGGGATACTGCAGGAAAGGCAGGGAGAAGAGGCCCACTTTTATTGCTGCCCTTCTTTCCAGGCCCCCTCCCACTCAGCCCAGCCAGAGGGACCCCATGGTCTGAGCTCCAGGCATTTGCTCCTGTGATGATTGGCCCTCTCTGGCTTTGCTTGATGTGGCAATGGGTCATGGAATCCAGAGTTTAGTGACAGATAAATCGCAGTTCTAATCACCAACATGTGTATCTGGCATTTGTGCTCTCGAAAGCCTGTTTCCAAATGTTGTCTCGTGTGATTTTTGCAATAGCTCTGCAAGGAAAATGACATTCTGTCTTCCCCATTTCACAGATAAGGACACCAAGGCACCGGGGTTAAGAATCTTGGCCAAGGCATCTCTGCTTTTAGTACACAGGGAAAGCCATACTCTCTTCTCTGTGCCATGTCCTCTTGCCTCAGGCCTTCATCAAAAAATCTTAACACTGGAGCTGGGCGTGGTGGTGCACGCCTGTAATCCCAGCACTTGGGAGGCTGAGGCAGGAGGATCGCAAGTTCAAAGCCAGCCTCAGCAATGACGAGACACTTAGCAACTCATTGAGACCCTGTCTCTAATAAAAATACAAAAAAGGGCTGGGGACGGGGCCCAGTAGTTGAGTGTCTCTGAGTTCAATCCCTGGTACCAAAAAAAAAAAGTCTAACACTGGGTGCACTGGCACACACCTGTGATCCCATCTACTGGGGAACGTGAGGCAGGAGGGTCTCTTAAGCACACCAGTTTGAGACCAGCCTAGGCAATATAGTGAGACCCTGCCTCAAAAATAAATAAATATATGGGAAGAGGAAGGAAGGAAAAGAGATTTCTAAGGAAAGGAAGAAAAGAAGGAAGGAAGGAAATTTCCCAGCCTACTTAAAGGGCCCCTGACATGGATAGTGGCCTGGACAACAAGCCAGGGTGTTCTGCCCCAGGATCCTGTTTTATGGCATAAGGAGAGCTCAGTCTGCCTTTGCCTGGATTATTGTCCCCTCTGGACTGGGGACATTTCTGCCTGGTGCACCTGAAATAGAATGCATGGGAAAGAGCAGGGGGAGGAGGATTTATAGTGCACCTGCAGTGGGCCTAAGGGTGCAAGTCCTGGCCTTGAGGAACCCGTTCTCTACACATCAAGTCGCTGGAGAGCGAGTGATGCCAACGGCAATAATCCCACCCACACTTACAAAGAGCCCCGCACTGTGCTTAGTGCTCGCTCTCTGATCTCAGGGTGTCTTTGTGGTACCTGTGGGTCGGGAATGTCAGCATGATTATAAAGATGAGAAAGCCGAGGCAGCATGGAAGGGTGAAGCAACCTGTCCAAGGTTGCTCACGTAGCTGGGGTAGGAGGGCCAGGACTTGAACCTGGGGAGCCACAGGCTCCAGAGTCCCTCACAGGGTGCTCCCGGCCTCCCACTGTCCCATTAAGTAATAAGGTGAGAACTCAGGGCCCCAGGAATTCAAAGAGGGAAAGGTCATCGTGGGCTGGAGGTAGGGAGGCTTTGAGGAAGAGGTGGGGCAAAAGGATTTCAGAAAACCAGGTCTTTTCCAAAAGGCAGTGTTTATATCATAAAGAAAATCACAATCATAGTAAAGCAACTCAAAACGTAGTCACAAACCATCCCACTCCTGCTCCTCTGCTACACCCCATTTTATTTTGTCCCTTTTCCCCTTCCTTGGGTACATACATTTTTATATAGTTTTAATCATAGTGTGTATTTTTTTTTCCTATTTTTATGGAATATTATCATAAACCCCCTTATTTCTAGGGCTGGATATAGCCTTTACATGTATCTTTTGTCAAAAGTACTTTATATACTATCAATCATTTTATAAAATGGCCTGCACAGTAACTGCTGTCTTTAGACTGTGTTCTTCTAGCAAGGTGGGCAGGCTCTGAACAGTAGAATGGGTGGAGAGGTCAGGAATGTGCAGGGAGCAGCCTAGAAAACTGAAGAGCCCAGCTGGCTCTAAGCAGGGAGGTTGTGAGCTTTGCAAGTAGGAGGGGAGGTGGGTGAAGGAATGAATAAAAGAAGAGGATCTGCAGTCCTGTCTTAGAAAGAAGGAAAGCAAGACAAAATAAGGGTGAGTGACATGGCCAGTCACATATCTCATTAGTGGTTGAGCAAGGGCTCCAAATCAGGGACCAAAGCTGGTCGTGCTTGGAAATGATCCTAGATGGGATAGAGACGGATTTGGGTGTCAGCCTGTGACTCTCAGGGGTCTGTCCTTTGTCACTGCAGATTTAGTGAAAAGCCCCACCAGCTAGTCCATTTCTCCTCCCTTTCTTTCCAGAGCCAAGGGGTCATTACCTGTGGATTCTCAGTCCAGGTTGCCCCACTGTTCACCTCCTCCTTGCTGCCCCACCCCCAGCCCAGTCTGCCAGGGTTACAACTCAGCCAGGACTCCCCCCAGCCGCCCCCCCTGCCTGCTTTGGCTTCCGGCTCCCAGGGGACTCCTGTATGTTTATCCTAGTCTATTTCCAACCAAGCTGCTCCAGGCTCCAGATGTGCTGTCCCCAACTGGGACCAGCCTGCTGACTGATTAGCATATTCCCAGGGTCCAACCCTTCTTAGCTGGCTAGGCCAGAGAGGAGAGCTCTCCCTCAGGGCCCCCACAGCTCAGTTCCTACCCCTGACCTCAGACTGGAGAGGGGTCTGTGAGACCCAGGAGCTGCCTAAGCCAGAGGAGCCCCTTTGTGCCCTTGCCCGCCCACCTCCACCCTCCGATTCCCTGTCTCAGCCACAAGCCTGGGGACTGCCCCCCTTCGCTCCCCTGTGTGGAGCTGCACTTTCCCATAGCCTGCCCCCAGAGCGCTTGGGCATAGGAGTGCTGAAGACCCTGGAGTGGGAAGGGACAGCATTCCAGGCCAAGAAGGACGTGCTGCTGTCCTGTCCTGGGTGGTAACTCACCCTCACCCCTGATTGCCAAGTTCAAGCTGATGGGATGCCTCCCACTCTGTTCTCTTCCCTCCTGGAGCTTGGAGCCTGTGTCTTAAGGGAAATAGGCAGGCCAGGGAGGATTTCTTTGACATTCTTGACCAGGCCACTTGGAAGCTTGGGAGAAATCGGAGCTATTATAAATGGTACTTGGGAGGAGGTCATGAAGGCTACACCCCTGGCCTCCAGGACTGGGGATGTCTGCAGAGCTCAGTTGGCAAATCTGACCATATCTAGACCCTCTAACTTTTTATTCTTTTTTTTTTAAATTATGGTAAAATATACACAACACAAAATTTACCATTTTTATGATTTTTAGGTGTACAGCCCAGTGGCATTAAGTACATTCACATTGTTGTATGACCTTCACAGTATTGCCCTCCAGACCTTTTGTATCTTCCTCACTGGAAATTTTGTGCCCATTAAATAGTAACTCCTTAGTTCTTTGTGATGTTATTATTAAATAATAACATCTTAGACCTTCATAGTTTTAGGTAAGGGGCGAAAAAAGCTTATCTCTGGGACGAAGATTTCCTAGCCTCCTCTCCAGACCCAGGTCTCCCTCCAGCATACACCATTCATCACCCCTGGCTATAATAAAATAGCAGGACCCAATGGCCCCAAGGTACAACTGCTCATTGGAAACCTTGTAATGTCAGCATCCTCTGGCCTTCTCTTCCCCCAGGAAGGCATTCCTGGCTCCTTGACCCTTCTTTCCCAGGGCCTCTTGTCCATCTTCCCCTTGGTTTAGATGTATTGTGTGTGGAAGTGCAGTGACCCTGATACTGTGGGAAGAGCAATCCAAACTGAAGGTCGGTGTCTCTTGAGCTTTTGAAGCCTCAGTTTCCTCATCTATTAAATGGGATAATTACTCTCATTCTTCACCACCACATTATTCTTTTTTTTTTTTTTTTTTCTTTTTTTTCTTTTTGGTACCAGGGATTGAACCCAGGGGCACTTAACAACTGAGCCACATCCCCAGCCCTTTTTTATATTTGTATGGAGAGACGGGGTCTTGCTGAGTTGCTTAGGGCCTTACTAAGTTGCTGAGGCTGGCTTTGAACTCATGATCCTCCTGCCTCAGCCTCAGCCTCCCACTGAGTCACTGGGCTCATTATAATGTGAGAGTCCTGAAGGTCCTTGCCATGGGGACCCCACCATGGCACAGAGTCAGTACTTGTTTAATGACGAGGGCCCTTTTCCCTAAGCTGGCAGTCCTTGCCATTCCGGTCCCCTGTCCCCCACCAGGTTCCTTCTGACAGTCTGGGTACAGCTTGTCAAGCGGCCCCCTTCTTAAGTCTGTCAGCAGTATGTGGCCCTTGTGTTTGGGCCTCTGACTGGATGGCCACCCTTTTTCTTATACTGATGGAGTCAGACCCAGCTTTGATGGGCCCACCTCAGAGTGACTGGGGAGGTCAAGGCTGGGGCCCTCACTGCCTGCCATGCCCAGGGCAGAGCAGCTCTGGGCTTGTCCTACCAACATCTCTCGGCTGGGCTTGGCGGGGTCAGACCCAGAGTGCAGTGTGAGCGAGGAGCCCTGGAACAAGGGTCCTTTGTCAGCCCGCAGAGAGCTGCTTCTGGTTTTAATTACTCTGCAGAGCTGGAGGGAGCCCTGGGAGAACGTGGGTCAGGAGCCTGCTAGGGCAGAAGTCAAGGGCTCCCCCACCCCAGCTCCGTCCTTCTGGCCCCCAGGGGTCTACTGTCCCGGATTCACTCTGCCTGAGGGCCATGACGGCCAGCTCTATTGCCCTGATAGCCTGGGCTCTGGAATGTTGACCTAAATGACCAGGAATCCCTCCCTGGACAGATGACAGGACCATTAATGTGGGTTCCTAGCACCTTGTCCCATTTGACCTTTAGGCCTTTGTTTCTGGGTCACACTGACTACAGCTGGGCCCATGTTCCTGGGGGACACCTTTGACAGAAGTGGAAGGCAGAGTAGGCTGCCATGAAAAGATCTTGGCTGGTGGGCCTTTCCCTTTTGTTCCACCACTGTAATCCCCCAAAACTTCCATCCTGGCATACCTTACAACCCCTGGCAGCTCCTGGCCCTGGAACACAGCCTCTCCCCTGGAAGATGGAATCCCTCCCTCCCTGCCCCACTCCCACCAGATATGTATGGCAGCAACTGTGTCTCCCTCTAGTTTGTGTTTCTCCCTCCCTGGTGCCTGCTGTTCTCAGAGGCAGCCCAGGTGGGGTGCTTCCCTTTGACCCTATCACCACCACCTTGCCAGTCCTGGAGGTACACGGGGACAGGGAGGCTGAGTACCAGGCCTGATTCTACTCCTTGCATCAGACACCACTCCTCCCAGGGCCTGAGGACTGGAGCTCTTGTCCTGCGTGGGCCCACCCACCCCAGCTGATGCAGATCCATTTTTTCCCCCAGCCCAGTGCCCCACCTGCTGTCCCTCTTCAAGGCAGGTCTGGAAGCCTTAGGGATACTTGGAAAGTGTGCAAAAGAAAGCTTATCCTCTGCCAAAGAAAGCCAGGGGCAGGATGCTGTGAGAGTGACCGCCCCACTCTCCAAATGCTGTTCTAAGTGCCTGATGTGAACCCCCAGCCCAGCCGCCTCTGTTGCCCAGGTGTTCCTGATTTGGGGAGCCTGGGCCCTGCCAGTGAATTCTGGAGACGGGAAACATTCAATAGGAAGCAGATGGAGGCTCAGATCTCCTTCCCTCTATCCACTTGGGAATGCCTCCTTGGCAGGCCAGCTTGGTGCCCACCCCCGCAGGCCCACCTCTGAGGGATGTGTGACAAGCTGAGAATCTGATGCAGAGTGTACCTTGCAAACTGATTCTTTCAGCCCCTGGGAATACCCAGCCTCTCCCCAAACCCTATGATGGGTACTCTCCACTGTGGGGTGGGGACTCCCTGACCTACAGGCAGAGGACCCAGGTTTGAGGCCAGCTGGCTGGTCTCAGGTGCCCTTCCAGTGCGAGTCCTCTGAAGCATGGGAGTAAAAACAAAGGCTTGGTAAGCAGGTCACTTCCCTGCAGACAGGCTGCCTCCTCCTCCTGGGAATTCCAAAAACTGGTCCCTAGGGGTGGGGGTCCCACTTTTGATTCTTTTCCAGAAGCATTGAGAAAAGTACTTAGCAGAAGAGTGGCCAGGAATGTGCTGAGTTGGAGCTGAGGCCAGCATGGGGTCCCCTTAGGGTGGACTCTGCTGGCCTCCCTCAAGCCTGCAGCACCTCCAGAACCCAAGCAGTCCCACACAGCCAGCCTGGCCTTCACTGTGGTCCCAAGAGGTATGAGCCATGTGGCACTGGGGAGCTGCACCCTATGGGCTGGGACAGGGGCTGGCACAGCCTGCTTACACCCTCAGAGGCAAGGGCTGAGCTGTGCTGGCTTCAGGGCAGACCCCAGAGAGACTTGAAAACCAACATGACCCAGAAAACACCAGCCTGACTGACTAGATGAGATAAGTGTTATGCCATTGAGAGGCCACGGAGGGACACCGACATCAGCACTGCAGAAGCCCAGAGTTTTCCCAAAGTGGGGAAAGAAGTGGAGATAAGAAATGATTTCTGAATCCAGGACTCTGACCCGGAAGTTTCCTTAAAAAGCCCCTAATCTTCCCTACCTCCACACCCCCACGCCCTGAGGGAGAACAAGTGTGTGTGTGTGTGTGTGTGTGTGTGTGTGTGTTCGTGTTTGTGCGCGCGCACGCGAGCACATGCATGCTGTGGTCAAGAGAAGCAGCAGTTCCCATGAGAAGCGCTGGCACTGGTGGGTCCACCTGCAGAACTTCAGGTCTAAGTCAGAGATGCTCAAAAGGAGAACCCAGGGCTTCCGGTTCTATCTGCAGAGCTTGGGAACCCCAGGAGGGGCTTAAGAGCCCCAAGACAGGCGAGGGTTAGAGGACAAAGAGGTGGGAACAGTAGATCCCATATCCCACTTCATCCAGGGCCTCTTCTCTCTGCTTCAGCTTCTGTTTGGGGAGATAAAAGAGACTTTGGCATAAGATTTTATGTGAGCAAAAGGGTAGAGGGGATCCTCAGCCAAAATAAAAGAAATTCATTGAATACGATTTAGCTCAAGCTCCTGATTTGACCAGTGTGAAAACTAAGCTCAGAGAAAGTGGCTGCCCGGGGGGGGGGGGGGGCCTGGGTTGTGGCTCAGCAGTAGAGTGCTCGCCTTGCAAATGCACGGCCAGGGTTCAGTCCTCAGCACCATGTAAAAATAAATGCATTGTGTACAACTAATGCAAATAAATAAATATTTAAAAAAAGAAAAAGAAAGTGGCTGCCAAGTCCATGGTCATCAGGCAGCACTGGGCCCATGTTCCTGAGCTGCCCGGGCCTTTCTTCTGGTCACTTCACACTAGTGGTTGGGTGGAAGGAGCTGCTCAACAATGCATGGGGAAAAGGGAGCAGCAAGCTTCTCCAGACCTGCCTGTGACCCACTTCAGACTGTGCCCCTTCTGTCACACGTGGCCTGGGAGACCCAGTATCCAGAGCATTGCCCCTGTTAGTTCCCTGCCCACTGGCTGTGCTGGGAGACCCTGGCCATACCTCTTTCTTCCTGTGATGGGGAGCAGGCAAGTGGCCTTTGGGGTCTGGACATGCTCCCAGCTGGGATTCCTGTGACTTGTGTCCTGGAGTCAGAAAAGAATAGTTGGATGCTGGGGGAGGAGTGGGCTCTGCCTTCTCTTTCTCTGTGTGGGTTTAGTTCTAGATAAGCAAGATGTTCCCAAAGGCTCAAGTGGATTTTCCACCCTGTTCCGTGACCAGATGTGCCATGAGAAAGACTAGGGATTGCCAGGGATGTGCCCAGGACAGTTTTTCCTCAGCATGCAAACTCTTGGGCTGGTTCAGCCTCTCCTTTCCCACTAGGGCCACCATGCCTCTGGGGGGCACCAGCCTGAGGTGGTTGCATGGGAAGCAGCACATACCTCTAGGAAGATGGGATGATGGCAGGTCGCCTTGGGCAAGGTTGGTGTAGGCTGGGGAGCAAGTAACTGGCCATCTTGGCTGCCTTTCCTTACACTGTGCACTTCTTAAACCTGGAGCCCACCTTGCAGCCTGCTCTCCAGCCCCACCCTGGGTATATGTCTATAGCCACCAATAGCCACTTTTTTTTTTTTTTTTTTTTTGTTTTTTGTGTGACTGGGATTGAACTCAGGGGTGCTTAATCACTGAGCCACATCTCCAATGCAGGAGCCCTGTTTGGGGAGATGGCTTAAATTGCGGTGGACTACGGGCTTTGGCTTTGGACATGTTTGGGCATTGGCGCCTTCCGTACTTGGCCTGGGATCTTGCGAGACTTGGCCGGAGATCTCGAGGGACTTGAGCGAGATTGCGGAGGAGGTCTGCGCCATTTTGGAGGTTAGAGGAGCGTGGATGGTGTGTCGGGGTGTAGTTAGATCCAGGGAGAAAAGTTGTCAGAATAAAGAGCTGTTTGTTTCCAGTTCGTCTCAAAACTTCTTCCCGCGGCTTCTTTGCTCCAAGCGGCCATCGCTTCAGGCGACTACACTCCAACACTTTTTTTTATGTTTTATTTAGAGACAGGGTCTCACTAAGTTACTAAGACCGGCTTTGAACTTGTGATCCTACTGCCTCAGCCTCCCGAGCTGCTGGGATTACAGACATGCGCCACCATGCCCAGCCAATAGCCACTTATTGACAGAGTTGGGGTCCCAGGGCTGGGGTTGTGGCTCAGTGGTAGAGAGCTTGCTTAGCACATGTGCAGCCCAGATTCAAACCTCAGCACCATGTAAAAATAAAGGCATTGTGTACAACTAAAAACAAATAAATATTTTTTTTAAAATAGTTGGGGTTCCAAAGCTCAGACTGCTACAAACTCATGCATAGCTGTTTAGCAGGGAAAGACCAGACCCCTGGGGAGCTCTGGGGCCTTGGACATAGACTACCTGAAAGAGCCCCAATTACTGTCCAGTGATCTCCTTGGAGGAGAAGGTTAGTGGGGGGAAGCCAGGGGTGCATTTGGCTGAGTTAGACTGTGAGCTGTGCCAAGGCCCCCCTGCCTAGCCTGTGGTGGGGATCCAGTGGGTGATGAATGAGTGAATGGGTAAATGAGTGGAACTATAGCTTTGCATTGTCTTCTTGGTGACTTTGAGCAAGGGGTTCCCATCCCTGAGCCTCACACAAGCCTTGAACATAGCAGATATTCATAACCTTTCAGATGGGTAGATAGACATATGAATGGGTCTTGGTTTCCCATTCTGGGATGACCTCTGTCCTTTAACCTATGGGTTTTGGTTAGGGTGTGTAGAGAACCTGGTGAGAGCACAGGGGGATGCAGGGACTACAGAGCCATTCTTGTTGGGAGGGTGAGCCCATCCTGTTTCCCCGCAGTTTTCACTGTGATGTGCTGTCTTCCACTCAGCTCCCGCCGCCTCTCGATGGGCCATGGTATCTCTGGGCTCCTGTGCACTGCCGTGCCTGGTTCTCACAAAGCCTAGGCTCCTGTGTCTGTCCTCAGGCAGGAACCACTCCCTGGCTTCCTTCCTCTACTCCGCAGCCTTGGCCCACCTCACCTTCTATAGGTATCATGCCTCCCAGATCTGTTCCTTTGGGCCTACCCCATGCCATGCTGTTCTGGGCAACCATACCACATCACTTCTGTCATCATCAGCCCAATGCCAGGCTCCTCTGGGAAGCCCAACTCTTGCACCTGTGACTCTCAGGGTGGCCTGTTAGGGCTCCCCCTTTCCCACCTTGCTCCTGAGCTGTTCCCATGAGGGGACAGCTATGGCCTTGATCTAAGTTGCTGCTCAGACACCCCCTTTCCTAGCTTAGTCATTTCAGCTAAAGAACAGGGACAAGGAATCAGGGTTCTAGTCTGGACTGGGGGAAAGATGAAAAGGGAAAAAGGAGGTCACTCCAAAGAAGTAGCAGCCACATCCCAAGGTTCTGAAAAAGAATCTTCCTCCTCATGTTCACAGGCTGGAGGATTTGCCTAGAAGCTATACCCACCCCCAGCTGTCACCAAGGCAGCACTGTGGCAGTCCCTACCTCTCCCGCCCACATGTCTCAGGCTACATGTTATTCCCTGTTGACCTTTTTCCCCCTCAGTGATGCCTCTGCTGATCACTTTAACCTGATTTAACTTCAATCACAGCTGTGCTGGGTAGCTGGTCCCCTCCCTGTATACAGCCCGGGGTCCTACCCACTTCTCCCTAGAAACAGCCCCTCATTCCTCTGGCAGAGAGCCTGGGGAGGGGATGAGGGAGGATGGGGACAGTCCACCAGGAATGTTTTTAATTCCAAAGGCAGCGACATCTGTTTGTGGGGGCCTTACCGCCCAGGCTCTGTTTATCCAGACAGGGGGCCCTTGCGTGTCCTCAGAGGCAGATTCTGCCAGCTGCAGCTAGATGGAAGGGATGGACACAGGCAGGAGGAGATATGGCCACTTCCTGGGTGGTCAGAACAACCTGAATGTGTCCCAGCCAGCAGAGATGGGGAAGGGTCTGTGATAGGCAGCAGAGACTAGAATTCAGACTGCCACTTTTGAGGAACTTGTTGGGGACACTTGTCTTGCCCAACTCCTCCTCCACCCTGGTCCTAGGCCACTGATTCCAGAAAGGAATGAGTCAGGCTTGGGGAAGAGAAGGCAAATCTGTACTGTCCCCAGAGGAAGGTCCGGGTCCATAGGGAGGAAGGGAAAGATGAGCATCTCCAGGGAAGAGCCTCCCAACTCAGCTACCCATCTGCTAAGGCACTTTTGTCACCATGGAGACCAGTTGGCCATTGCTCATCCAATCAGAGCTTGCTTTACCCAGACAAGTGTTGAGCCTGGGGTTTCTAAGACAGACAAGTGAAGGGCTTTGGGAACAGGATTTATCCTGCCCCCCCTTCTCCCACATACCCAGCGGTGGGGAGCAGCACACCATTTCCCCAGACTGTACCCTGTGCATGTGATCCAGCTAGAGGGAAGAGAACCTCAGCCAGTGAGGATCTAGTTCTGAAGTCAAGCAGCCAGTGCAAAGTGCTGATGATACCTGCATCAGGTGAAGGGTGAGCAGTTACAATGGCATCTTCCCAACCAGTTATACAACCAGCCATTGCACATTTGCTGAAAGTGTGCAGAGTGAAGCTGGGGCATTTCCCCTGCCTCAGACAGCCCAACACCAGCTCCATCTCCTCCACAAAGCTGTCCCCAATTCCCTCTGGCTAGAAATATTCTCTTTTTTCTCTTACTTTTCATAGAACTTTATCTGCACAGTTCTAAGGCATAATCCTAGGTTTCTTGAGGGAAGAGATCAGGCCTAGTCTGTCTGGGTGTAACACGCAGTAGGTGCACAGCTGATAAGTAATGAATGCACAAAAACCTTTCTGCCTCCTGTTGAGAGTTTGGTCACATCTCCTCCCTTTTCTCAGGCTGGCAGCTTTGTCAAATGCTGGCTTTTGTCTCTTCTCTGATTCTTTCAGCCCCTACCACCAAGTCAGGTATTCAGCCAGGTCTCAGTCACTGCCTCTTGAATGAAGTGAATGGGATGAAGATACGGAACTGAAGGAATGAGCAAAGCCTTCTGGAGGAAATAGGTTTGGTGGCAGTTGTGGTGAGGGAGCTACCTTGTCCCTCATGGGACTGGAGAAAGATTCTTCAGAAGTAGCACCCAAGTACCCTGGAAGAGGCGGGCGAGGGATGGGTCAGGAAGAGTGACTCAGGCTTCAGCTGGGCAGGGGACACAGGTGCATTCCAGCCTTCTACCTTTGTTGATCTTGTCACCTCCCCCTCAGGGTGCTGGCAAAGCTGGTGTGGCTCAGCTCGTCTTTAGCTACAGAGGCCTTGGGCAGCTTTGCCTGAGGTATAAAAAGGCTGTGTGCGTCTTTGGCACTGTGCGGAAGGCAGTGGCATGTGGAGCCCTGAAAGAGATGGGGCTGGCCCAGGTGCCCTGTAGGGACATCCAGAGCCCAAGGCCCACCAGTCAGACAGGACCCAGTCCTGCCCTACTGAGGTCTCATTCCTTCAGGATGAGGAGGCAGAGGCTCTAGAGGTAGCCTGACCACTTTTCATACCCTATCCCATCCTGGCCTTGGGCAAGTTAATCCTTGCTTTCCTCAAATGTAAAATGGGGATACTTCATAAAGTTTGGGAGAGGTTAAATTAGTCTGTGCAGAGGGCATGGTGCTGAACATTGATAAAAGGGCAGCTCTAATTATGACCACTTAGTTCTCGGCTCACTCTGCCATGAAGCTACCTCTTTCTCAGAAAGCTTCAAGAAGATGGGTGTGGTAGGGCAGGACTGTAATCCTAGAGCTTGGGAGGCTGAGGCAGGAGGATCACAAGTTCAAAGCCAGCTTCAGAAACTCAGTAAGACCCTCAGCAACTTAGCAAGAACCTGTCTCCAGTCTCAAAATAAAAAATTAAAAGGGCTGGGGATGTAGCTCAATTGTAAAGTGCCCCTGGGTTTAATCTCCAGTAACACCACCCCACCCTCACACACACACACACACACACACACACACACACACACACACCAAAAAAAAGCATTCCAAGGACTCAGATGTAAAACCCTAAGAACTGTTCCTGGGTGAGACACCCCCCCTCCCCCAAAGGCATTTGGATGCCATGGACTGGTCTCTTTGTCCCAACTATAGTCTACAAAGCAATGTCCAGACCCAGCTCTTTTTCCTGAATCCACAGAACCCTCAGAGACAGTGGTTGTGAACAGCAGGGACTTTGAAGGGGACCTGACAATCCCTAGCTGTAGCTGCATGGCCTCAGGCAAAAACTTTACCTCCCTGAGCCCCAATCGGGAACACCAAGTTCACATAAATGGAGCTGGCTATTTGGAAGCCCTACATTGGACCTGCCTCATGGTTGGCACTGTGCAGATACTGGTTTGCTTCTTCCACATGCCCAGCTCCACAGTGGCAGGCTGTCCCAGACACATGGGCTGTGACTACCCTAACCATCTGGGGTTCATGATTATACTCTAACTTGAATGGTGAGAAATGATTCACTTCTCTTCAGTTAGAATATTCACTAACTTAAGAGTCAAAAACAAGGTCTTACTCCCTGTCTCCTGAGGTGCTCAGCACACATATGTGACTGCTTGCCCCTCTGCCATTGGGTGTCCTTTGCAAAAGTCTTTTGATGAGATGTGCAAGGCCATGGCTTGAAACACCTCTTGCTGGACACCTATGACCAGAGTCACCTTGGCTTTTGCCCTTGTTCCTCCAGAGGGCCCATAGTGGTTTGATTGCCACTGGGACTGCTAAAGCCCAGGGGGCTGCCACACTAAGGATCCTCTTTATTGTTTTCTTTTTTTCCCAGTGCTGGGGATTGAACCCAGAGGTCCTCTACACTGAGCTACATCCCTAGCCCTCTTTTTTTTTTTTTTTTTTTTTTTTTAGGGTTCTGCTAGTTGCCAAGGCTAGCCTTGTGAACCTCCTGAGTTGCTGAGATTACAGTTGCGCACCACCATGCCGGCTTCTTCTTTATTCTTTATATTCCCCACATGAGAATGTTTGGGAGTGCTGGCCCCAAAGTGTCTGGCCAGTCACCTAAGTGGCATTGATAGAGGTGCCTTGGGGCAGGAGTGGGGGGTAGGGGAAAGTAGAACTCCAGGGCAGTGTGGACCCTTTGTAGGGGAGGAGGGTGATTCTTTTTTTTTTTTTTTTTTTTTGGTTGTACACAATGTGTTTTATTCAATGCGTTTTATTTGTCGTGGTGCAGGATCGAACCCGGGTCGCCCACGCGCTAGGCTTGCTCTACCGCTGAGCCACAATCCCAGCCCAGGGGTGATTCTTTATCGCCAAAATGCAGCTCTTGCTGGAACCCTGCTCCCCTCTGGCTTGGCCTCAAGACTCCCTGATACCCCAGGCCCCTGGAGCAGCCTGGTGGTGAAGGAGTTAACGAGGGATTTAGCCAGGAAAGGACTGGCTTGTGTTTAGCTGCTTGTCAAACTTTATTTAGCAGGGGTTGGAAGGAGGGACGCAGGGTCGGTGAGGAGGAGCAGCGCCAGCGCCAGTTTGCCAAGAGTTAAAGCCCCGGGGGGGGGGGGGGGGGGGGGGGGGGTGTTTTTGGAGGGGCAGCTCCAGCGCCTCCTTTGAGTCACTTCCTTCGGTGCGGCAGGAGCACTCTGCGCTCTGCCTGCGTCCGGCGGTGGCGCAAGCACTCAGCATCCCGCGGCCGACCCGCCGGCAGAGGGGAGAGGAGGCTGCGGGGAGGCGCCGGGCACTTGCGGTGCGCTCAGCCAGACGGCTGCTCTCCTGCTCTCGGTGCGCTGCGGGCTGCAGTCTCCCGGGAGGTGGGGAGGGGAAAGTGGGAGGACGCGGAGGGAGGAGAAAGCCGAGCCCCGCAACGCGCGCTGCCGCTTGCTCTACTCACAGTCCCGGACTGAGCACTCCACACAGCAACCTCTCCAACGTCGCCGGCGGCGCCTCTCCGCATCCTTGTCCGGAGCTGGCCTAGCAGGCCGGCCGCCGGCATGACCGACGTCCTGCCTCAGCCCGACTGCAGCCTGAAGGCAGTGTGCGAACCCCTGGAGCGCTGCTGCCTCGATCAGCTGGAGGAGCCCGGGAGCAAGCGGGGCCCCAATACTGGCGCCCGGCTCTGGGGCCGAGTACGCAGCAAGCTGCTCCGCCACAAGGTGCTAGCCCGGGACTAAAGGGGTCAGAGGGGGTTGGGCTAGAGGGGCTGGGGGCTGCTGGGGGCACTCTCTCTGACTGAACCAAGGAGTCCCAGAACAGAGGCTGGGTATGCGTATGAGTCTGCTCTATGTGTCTTGAACTTGATGATGAATGCTTGTTGCTGTCCCCACCCTTGCCCTAGCTGCCTTCTCTGCAACTGTCCCTGTCTCAGAAAAAAGGGAATTGTGTCCTATGCAAGTAGACTCTGCCTGACTGCTTTCTGAGTCTATTCTAGCAGGAATATAAACAGACCAGGCAGGAGGTTCCTGGGTCTCATTGTCCCACTCAACCAAGCACAGGCCTGATCTCCCTCACCCCACTTCCTGTGGACATTGCTGGCTGCCTGTTTGCTGAGGGGCACCTCAATACTATCCACCATGTGAGGTTTCTTTGTGCAAGTTGTGGGGATCATTCCTGTCAGGGAGGAAGGGGATGGGGGTTGGGGAGGTAGTGATGTGCTGAGTCTGGGGTCTGTAGGCTGCTGCTTCAGGGACCACCCAGATGACTGCTGGCCAGGTGCCAGTTGGGCACCAGGCAACTCAATCAGCGTGCCAGGGGGTTCCTGACCCAGCAGGCAGCTCAGACCAAGCTGTGCCAGGGCAGACTGCTGGCCCTTCCTGCAGCCCCAGACCTGAGTTGGGATTAACGTCCGAGATAGAAGCTGACTGTCCTGCAGCTGGGCAGGCTGCCTTGGGGCTGGCTTTGGGCCCTGGCATCAGGCATCCAAGGAAGAGCCAGACCCAGCGCTTAACACAAAGTAAGCGCTTGATAACTCTGCAGACTGAATCAACTGCCTAAGTCATTGCAGGGTGCCAGTCCTGGCTGGCCAGACCCATGTTCCTTCTTCAAGGTAGTGACAAGGGTGGCCTTGGCCAGTTTGTGATGGAGACTTGAAAGCCCTCCTGTAGCTCAGAGGAGTATTCTCTGCACAAGCTCTTCTAGCCAGCATAGAGGCTCCTGGCACCTGCCAAGAGGAAGTACTCCTGGGCTTGTTGGCTTCTTCTTTAGCTTCGTCTGCCAGTGGGGCATACTTGACCCCTTAAAGGTGACATCAGTTCTCAAAAGTGCTGGGCAGGGCAGCAACTTGAGCTGCCCTGCTTTGGCCCCTGTGTCACCTTCAGCCTCCCTAGGGACCAGGCTAGCAGAGCCCTGCTGGCCCTGGCTGTTACCAGAGCCCCTCTGTGCTGAGGCAGCTATCTGTACCCAGCAGAATGGAGCCATCCCCTCCCTATCTCCTCTCCCCAGCCCTTGCTGAGGCCAGCAGACACCAGCTCAAACCTCATCATCCATTCCCAAACCTCAAGGTTGGCAAGAAACTGTCCCAGCAGGTTCTCAACCCAGAGCCAGCCAAACAGAGCCTTTCAGTTTACCTGCCACTTGGGAAGGTGCCAGGCAGGGAGGGTTACAATTTTAAACTCTAGTGCCCAGACTTTTTCTCCTCTAATGTATGGCTGGCAAAACTGAGGAGCCACCTCAGGAACTCTCTAACTGGGTTTGCCTCCGATGATGTCTGACAGCTCCATATCTGATGGTGACTTCTGGCAATTGTGGCGGGCCAGTCAGGCGCTATGCTGCTGAGCTGGTTGGCGTCAGTGCAACTGCAGGGTGGCTCTGGCTCTGGGATGCACTGTGTAGCGGGTGATTCAGTCCCCTAGCACATGCTGTGTGACAAAGTGTGTCAGTGTCAGGGACACTGCGGTGACAGAGGGACATCCATCCTCCTGTGTCTGCCTTGCTCTGCATAGGCTGGAAGGTACGCAGGCAGCAGTGGGGCCCACTGTATGCTTCCCTCCTTTGCCAGCTGTGTTAACCTATTTCTTTCATTGCAGTGGGCTCACTGCCAGGACAGGGGGCCAGGACTAGGCAGTAGTTTAGATGGGGTGGGGGAAGGGTGCCAGGTCCTGCCCAGCCTGGCAGGAGGAGCCACCTCATTAACTCATTAACTGTGCCCTAAGGATTCGATATTGTGGATGCCAAAACACCTGTGGCCTTCCTGCTCCCATTTAACCAAAGTGTCATTAAAGGCTGGAAGAAGGGCTATGACTCATCTGGGGTCCCTATGCTGGAATGAAGAGTCTGTTCCAGTGAAAAGGTCTCAATATTAAAACTGAGCCATTGAAATAGTGTGGGGCTTCTGGTAGCTGTGGGAGGGGAGGCAGGGACCACTCACAAGTTTCCCTGGGACCCCTGGGAGGCAGGGTTAGGGAAGGGCTGCTCTTGTCCCCAAGGAGCATTCTGGGGCTGAGGCCTCATTCCAGCCCCTGACTTGGCAGTTAGTCTGTTGTGCAAGCGTTCAGCAGAGGAGACACGTGGCACTTGGGTTTGTGGGTTCTGCCAGCGCTCTCAGTATTGAACTTGAATTTCTACTTTCCTCTTCTTTTTTTTTTTTTTTTTTTTTTTGCTTTAAATCACATGCAAGTAGACCAGGCTCGGTGCCTTTCCCTTCCTTCCATCCTGCCTGCTTCTAGATTTCTAGATTCTTAGGTTAAGCTTCAGAGGGGAAGGGGCTGAAGGGGGAATCACTTTCCCAACTCTGTAACATCCAAAGATTTCAATGGAGTCATTGTGGGAGCCATAGAGAAGCTAAGAGGGCCCAAAGTGAGGCCAGGCCAGAAGCATTTGTTTGTGGGGAAATCAGCGCCTTACTGTCTCCCTGCAACCAAGGCAAAGATGCTTCTGACCCAGACCCGGCCAGATACTGGCTGAAAGTGGGGACTCGGATTGAATTGGGAGGATCTAGGAGAGTGGAAAAGAATTAAGAACAGCTTCTGGTGTCTTCCCCTCTGCTTCAAGTGGTTGCCACATGGGCTTGAGAATTCCCTGCTTCCAAAGACCTTCTCTTAGGAAGTGAGGGGCTGGTATTGCTATGTCCACCTGTTCTGTGATGGACCCCTGCTTACAGAGAGGTCAGAGGTATTACCCAGGGAAGAACAGTGGGGAGCCCCTTTTGGGCCACTTGTCTGGGGAACTTTAAGGCTCAGTTGGTCATAAAAAAGAGTCCCTTTCTTTGTGAGTTTGATTGCCATCACAGAACAGCTCCCAGCCCCTTCCAGAGTGGGTCATTTAGGTTGACAATTGTTTTTATTTTTATTTTTTTGGTACCCAGGATTGAGCCCAGGGGTGCTGAACCACTGAGCCACATCCCCAGCCCTTTTTTTATATCTTATTTCAGGACAGGGTCTCACTTAGGGCCTTACTAAGTTGCTAAGGCTGGCTTTGAACTTGAAATCCTCCTGCCTCAGTCTCCCAAGTAGCTGGGATTATAGGAATGCACCACTGCACCCGGCTTGACATTTATTCTTTGTTTGTTTGTTTTTGTGGTGCTGAGAATTGAACCCAGGGCCTTGTGCAAGCACTCTACCAACTGAGCTATATCCCCAGCCCTTGACAATTATTCTTTTTTTTTTTTAAGTATTTATTTATTTACTTTAGTTGTACATAATGCAATGCATTTATGTTTACGTGGTGCTGAGGATTGAACCCGGGCAGTGCATGTGCAAGGCGAGCGCTCTGCCGCTAAGCCACAACCCCAGCCCCCTTGACAATTATTCTTGATTGCACCAGGTTTGCAAATGACATGCAACTCCCCAAAGTTTCACTTAGCCATTTACTGGCTCTTCCTACCATTGAGGATACAAGGGTGCTTGGGTGCAAGATTCAGATGTGTTTTAGGCTCATCTACCCATCATCCAGCTCTGGGCATCAAAAAAAAAAAAAAAAAAAAAAAATCATGAAACCTTTTGCAACAGAAAAAAGTAGTGGCCTCAGCTGCCCACCACTCTGCTTTGCCTCCCTCCTTATTTGCCAGAGGGAAGGAACCTGCATCCTCTGTCTTCACTATTCACACCTTTAGCTGTGGACAAGGGACTAGAGACCACTGCCAGCCTGCTTCCTCCCAGGCCCCTGTGTGGTAGGCAGGAAGTGGGGTTAGTGTTACCCGCTGCATTCCCACAGCCACTGTGCTTCCTATAGCACTTGCCACCCCCAGAATAGGAGACCTGACTCCTAGGGCCACATGGGCAGTCTCCCAGCCCCAGTGCTCCCCTCTCTCCATCAAGTTGGCTTACAGAGCAGGACTCTTTGAGAATTTGATGAAGGTTCAAACTCACTCCGATGCAGAGCCACCCTATGGATAAACTGGGTGCCATTTCAGAGAACGCGAAGGAGTTAGGAGTCCTTCCTCTAAGTAAACTCATCAAAGCACTCACTGTTTCTTGGCATCTGGGGAGGTGGGATGGGCACTGGCCCTACCCAGCATCTCTGCATCCCACACACAGCTTGGCCAGTCAGCCCTACTGGGCTTAGTGCCCCGTCTTTTAGATGGCCCTAGACCAGGGAGAGCTGAGCCTGCCAACCGAGGTGGTTCCTGAAAGGCCAAAGTTGCCCAGGCCCAGAGTTGTAGTAGCATCCAGAGACAGTGAAGCCCCAGGCCCAGGAGGACAGACATTTTGGAAAGAGCCCAGAAACTTCTGCAGGTGCTGGTTTGGGGATGTTGCCAGGTGCTGGTGAAGGGTCACTGGTCTAGAAAGACTGAGCTCTCTGCTAAGTGGCCTTGCCAGCTGCCCACATTACTGGGAGCTGGTCAGCAGGCTACTTTGGCTTCCTTTCCCCTGTCATAAGCTGGAGGTAGAAAGCGCGTTTGTGTTTTGACAGCTGCCTGGCACCTTTGAGTAATGGCCCCCTGCTTCTGGGACATGCCTACCTAATGCTTGCGGGGAAACTTGTGTTGGTCCTGGATTCCAGAGTGGCCTGTTGTTCTTAACCCCCCAGGATGGACCCTGTAGAGGTGGGAAGGGGCCATGGGAGCTGCTCTTGGGCTTCTTCTGCAGAAAGTCCTGTGGTGGAAAGTGCTGTGATCCCCAAAGAGATTTTCTCTAGCTATGATTAGACAGGAAATTGCTCTTGAGCCAGAAGCTGGAATTATTTCTATCCCGGACAGGGACCCCAACCAGGGCTGGTGCCTCAGATGAACCCAGCCAGCACAGTGACATCCACAGTGTCCCTTTCCATCAGGTGCCTGAATGTCTCAGCTGTGCTTGGGTGGCTCCTTGGCTGCAGCACCCCAGCCCTTGGGCTCACAGGACACGGGGTGCTAGAGAAGGAAAGGCCTCGGGCTGGTAGGAGTCAAGAGGCTTCATTTTTCCAGTCCTGTGTTTGTTTTTTTTAACTTGCTCTGTGACCTTGGGTAAATCTCTTCACCTCTCTGGTTCTCTGGCATTAGTACAGATGGAGGGAGCTAAACAGGATGATCTCCTAGAATCCAGTTCATATGATGGTCTTGGCCATGACTCAGGATTCCTGTTCCTAAGCCTTAAACCCTCAACGTACTGGGAGAGTCTGAGGTGGTGAGAGGTCACAGGGCTGCCCCTGGGCCAAGGCCAAGTCATTTGCTGAATACAGGAGAAGAGAGACAAGGAGCAATGTGGGGCATCTTGACCCCTGTCCTGAAGGAGCTCTGGCCTGAAAAGGCTTTGCTGTCTCCACCCCCCACATCCCAGCACGTGCATTTGGTCCACAAATGTTGATGAAGCCCCTTCCATGTGCTGAGCACAAGTGACACAGAGGGTCCCAGCTCTGCCCTCAAGGCACTGTGACAGCAGGGATCGGTCAGTGTGTGAGATCATGAGGCTGGACAGTGCTGTGAAGAAAATGAAATAGGGTAATGAAAGCAGGTGTGGGGGCGCATGCCTGCCATTCCAGCTACTTGGAAAGCTGAAGCAGGAGGATTGCAAGTTTGAGGCCAGCCTGGGCAACTTTGCTAGACCCTCTCTCAAAAAAAAAAAAAAAAAAAAAAAAAACCAAATGGGCAGGGGGCTGTAACTCAATGGTAGAACACCCTTGGGTTCAATCACCAGTACCACAAAAAGAAGAAAAAAGCAGGGGAGGGTAGTAGCAGTGGTGATGGATTAGAGAATAAAGGGAGGGAGGCCTCACTGGATTTAAATAATAAGAAGGATTTGTCCAAGAGAGGCAGGCAGAGGCCCTTTGGGGAGTAGAAGATGATGTTGGATGAGGGGGGCAGTGGCCAGATTGCCTAGGGTCTTGCAGGCCACAAGGAGTTTGCCCTTTAATTCAAGTGCAGTGTGAAGCTGCTGGAGTGTTTCAATGCAGTTTAGTGATGATGGTGCATTTTCTTTCTTTCTTTTATTTTATTTTTTTTTTTTTTGGTACTGGGGATTGAACTCAGGGGCACTCGACCACTGGGCCACATCTCTAGCAGCCCTTTTTTGTATTTTATTAGAGACAGGGTCTCACTGAGTTGCTAAGCGCCTCACCATTGCTGAGGCTGGCTTTGAACTCGCGATCCTCCTGCCTCAGCCTCCCAAGTGTTGGGATTACAGGAGTGTCCCACCGCACCCGGCTGATGATGGTGTATTTTCAACACTGAGTACCAGATGCCATTCCCAGCCCTTGATGCCCTGCAAGGTGTTAGGATTATCCACACCGTGTGATGTATGAGGAAGCTGAGGCTCAAAGAATGACCCAGATGAGGTCCCATAAATGGCTTAGGAGAGGAGCTGGTGTTCACACCCAGGCAGCCTGACCTGAGCACAGGCTCTAACCCACGGTGCCACCTGCCTTCATGGCCTTCAAGGAGGAAGCCCTGAACCTGCTCTGGCCCTGTGGCTATGTCTCAGCCGTCCTGCTGTACGGATGGTCACAGGGCCAACTGAGGTCAGGGCCACATGCCCTAGATTGGGGGACTTCTGGAGGTGCCGGGTTCCCGTCCATCAGCCTTAGGGTGTGTGGTACGGAGCCCAGCATGCTGTGCATAGCAGTGGACATGCCACTTACTGTCGATGATGTATGGCGAATGCGAGACACAGAGCAGATGTGAGGCCTGAGGGAAGAGTCCACACAGAGCCACATCAGCTCTGGAACTGCTGGTTCCCGGTGTTCACGAGTAGCAGGCTGTGTGCCCGGAAAATGCTCCTGGCATGGGTGGGGAGAATGAAAACATCAGTTTCGGAGAAGTGCTTTATAATTTTTACCAAACCTCTGCAAGACCAGAGAGAGGCCTCTTATCCCATCATGGTCTCCCATAAGTAGCTAGCATGAAATTTCCTTATCAGGACCTCAGAAAGCCTCTTGCCTTGGACTGAGACCTCTAAGATGGCCCCTTCCCTTTGGGGACTGGCTGCTGAGGGCTGCCCCTGTGCTGCTTTGTCCTGACCACTTCCTTTATTCCAGAGTGACCACCATCCCTGTCCTTGCTACCTTGGTGCCACCAGCATGGCCCTGGGCTTCTTTGCTTTTGGTTTGCAGTCTGGTCCTGGGGTAGAGTCTCCAGGCTGCCTGGGGCAGGGAGGGCTGAGGTGGATGGGCCAGCTCACAGGAAGCAGAGCCTCCGGGCTCTGGGGAAGATGTGCCTAAATGCGGGGACCTCCAGAAGCAGCTCAGGTTTGAGTTTTTTCTGCTTCTCCTCAAGGTCAGCTGTGCCCGGCCCAGGGACTAACAGTGTGGCATGCAGAGGACAGGCTGAGCCGCGGGAATGGGAGCGCTGGGGAAGGCAGGTTGCCGCGGGTGCTAAGAGGCTAACCTGGCTTCAATAAAAGCCTCATTCAGAGCTGCTAAACCCCTTCCATATGTGGGCCTCAGGGACTTCACATTCCTCGAGAGGGGGAAGGGAGGCGAGAAGGCCTCATCCGGGTGCCCTGGGATACAGTCAGCCAAGCCCCTGGTGCTGGCCTGGGAGGAGGTGGGCAGCCTCAGGCCAGCCCTGCTGTAACCGTCCCAAGGGCGAAGACCAGAGAGGCAAAATTGGCTTGGCTACATGGCAGGGGTTGCCCAGTCACTGGGAAGATGAGGTGACGATTTTCTGAGCCTGACCCTGGCCTTCTCTGACCCAATTGCTGAGCTGGAACCCTGAATAGAAGCCCTGGCAGCCCCTCCCTCTCCACCCAGCCTCTCCCTGAGCCTCTCAGAGCAGCCACGTTGACGGAATCCTCCAGTGCCCTCCTCCAGGGAGGCGAGGCAGGCTCTTGGCAGCTCCCCGTTCCCCATTGCCCGCCCTGCCATGCCTCTCACGCCTGTGGTATGTCCCAATAACAGGCTGGTTTGGTGTCCCAAGGGGACCCAGCCCTAAGCATGTGACCACACTTGGTGGAGGGCAGGGGAAAACCAGCCCAGGTCCGCCACCATGGTCCCTGGCGTGGGAGCCACAGGAAATGTACCCACATCAGAGGTAATGCCTGGATGGGGCCCTGTCTCCATGACCTGATGCTCGGCCCCGTGGCAGGGATCCCAAAAACACATCCAGACGGTTCTGCCTTCCATTGAGCGCCCTGATCAGCAGTCGATTTTATTGAGGTCCCTCTTGAGTTATTTCCTAATGTTCCTGCCCTGCCTCTTAGGGTGACAACTTCAGTCTACTGGATTTACTGCCCTTGTTAAAAAGCACTTCATTTTTATTAACCTCTAAAACCAACTCGGGGCTTCTAGGGGGGTCTGGCTCCCTCCCCGGACAGGGATAGGATGGCAGGCCTCAGGTTCAGGGGGCCAAGGGCAGATAAGAGCAAGAGTGGAGTAAAGCGTGGGAGCAGGCCCAAGGGGTGGGAGCTTGGGGTTATGCCAGGAGGCCAAGCTCCTCAGGGCCTCTGGTCCCTGCTGTGGCAGTGATGGGGGCAGGGTGCTTTAAGGGAAGGGGCTCAACCTTCAGAGGTGGGGCCCCTGCTGAATATCATCATCAGGGGTCCCTGTCACCCACTGGTGCTTGCTGAAGGCAGCTCAGGGCCTCCTCACCCCACCCCCACCCCCAGAGAACATGACTGTTTATCCCTAGCTGCCCACAGATGGAGCCATCACAGGCCCCTTATTGAAGGTTAAAGGGCCTCATGTAAGCACTTGCAGAAAGGGGAGAGAGCAGAAATCACCCCCAGAAGACCCCAGGCAAGCTGTGTGGTTGAGGGAGTGTGGCGTGGTGGACGGTGCGGCCCAGCAGTCAGACTCAGGTCTGAACGTGGCTCTGCCATCTGCCAGGGAGCAGGAGTGGAGACCCCCAGTGGTAAGAGTGGCCCAGACTCACCAGGTGCCTCCCAAATGTCAAGCAATGGGAGGTGGCCATGAACAGCCCTCAGGGGTGAGGGAAGGACAGTGATGGAGCCACCTGCCTGGGACTGGGAGGAAGGGCTGAACTGGGGAGCCCCCAGGACGTTACTGAAACGCCTCTGGAGGACACTCAGGTCCAGAGTCTCGGATCCTCTTGCTCCTGCTGTAAATCTGCTTTGGTGCTTCTTGGTCTAAATGGAGGGCCAGTTTGGTCTAAAAAGGGGAGGCAGCCTTTCCCGACCAATGCAGTATTCCAGCAGAGGTCTGGGATCTTTTGCAGGGGACCTGGTGCTCTCAGAGACACTGGTCCTAAAGGTCAGCTGTTTTTCTCTTTGGGACAGGTCAGAATGTGTGGCCATGATTTAACCATGGCTAAAGGCAAAGACAAAAATAACATGGCCGGGTTGCTCTTAGTGACGTCCAGCCGTTAATAACTTTTCCAGGGCATTTAGTGGCCCGTTTCTGTCTCCTGCCTGTGCCCACCCTGAGGGAAACCACTGCATATGCGTTACCTATAGTGTGAAGAGGGGTCTTGGTGGGTCTCCCCAGCCTGACTCTTTGAAAGCCCCACCTGTCTCTTTCAGGTGATCTGTTGTCCCCCAGGTATTTGCTCCCCAGGGCCCATGGATGGCACCTGTCTAGTGGGATTAGGGGGTGAGTGCTCAGGTGTTCCCCTTCACTGATGTCCCAGGGGCTGGCTTCTCCACCCCAAGCACTAATCTAATCAGGAAATAGCAAAGTCCACATTTCCCAGGGGTTATAAATAGTCACAGCAATTCAGGCAGCATCATTTCTCTGGAAAATGTGCCATGTCCCTCTCTACTCCCCACCCTCCCTTCTCTGTATTTAAATGACATCCTAAAATAGACTTGGTCTCTGATGGCTGCTGGCCTCCTGGGAGTCTGAGCATCATTGTCAGGGCACTCAGGGGCTGGGCAGGCCTTCCTGGGCAGGTACCAGGACCATACCTGCAGCAGGGATCAGGAAGATGGCAGTGGTGGGGACTCACAGCAAACCAGAAAGGGATGCCTTACTCAGGGATGGCTTCAGAAAGGCTGAGGCATGTGAAATCAGAGCAAATGGGGGAGGCAGGCTCTTCATGTGTCAGAGAAGAACCAGGATTCCAGTGGCCTGGCGTTCTCTGGGAGGGCTTTCTGGAAGAGAGAGGCTGGAGTCAGGCCTTAGCATCAGGACCTCACATGCTCTCCCCAAAACAGAACCACCTGATGGGGAGTGAAGAAATGGGGGTTTGTGCTGAGGCAACCTGCCAGGCACCAGACTGTGCCAGGAGGCCTCATATCTCCTTTCTGAATAAATTCAGGTGATGGCAGCTACCATTGTTGCCTGCAGGCTCAGGTGCCTGGTTAGATACAGCGCACATTATCTTAGAGTTTTAGCAGAAAGAGCAGGTCAGGGAGGTCAGGGAGAGTCGATTTTTTTTTTTTTTTTTTTTTTTTTTTTTTTACCTGGGATTGAACTCAGGGGCACTCGACCACTGAGCCACATCCCCAGACCTTTTTTGTATTTTGAGACAGGATCTCACTGAGTTGCTAAGTACCTCGCCATTGCTGAGGCTGGCTTTGAACTTGTGATCCTCCTGCCTCAGCCTCCCAAGTGCTGGGATTACAGGCGTGCGCCACCACGCCCAGTGGGAAAGCCAAATTTGTATCCCAGTTCTTATTCCCTAGATAACCAGCGCTGGCCAGATTCCTTATACTCTTGAAGCCTCCGTGTCCTCATCTGTAAATGGGAACAGCTACGAAGGCTTAAACCTCACAGGTAACTGAGATGCTGTGTGTCAAGGGTTTGTTCTAGTGCCAGACTTAACAGAAAATTCATCAGACATAGGCATAGACACCCCCACGAGGAATATGCGGATCAAGGAGGTTCAGTGACCTACTCAGATGCACACAATGGAATGGAAGATCCAGATCAGCCTGACACTCCATCCTGCTCAGGCTGTGTCCAGATGTTACTCTGGGACTTAGGCAGGGACCATTGGTTCAGTTCATAGCAGCTGCCAGGAAATTCCAGGTCACTTGAAACTGGAGCAAGAGAATGGCTTGAGGTGAATCCAGCCAGGTGGGAGTGGCTGAGGTGTATGCTGTTACCTGGAGAGACTTGCCTTCCAAAAGGCTGGACGGGGACCTGGGCTGTAGCTCACTGGTAGAGTACCTGCCTGGATTTGATCCCCGACACTGCAAAATAAAAGAGGGAGTCTGGTCAGTTCAGAATGTGTCTCCCAAAGGACATCTGCCCCAGTTATCTGAGATCCCTCTACCCACTGTGGCCACTGCTGGGGGACAGAGCTGGGGGCAGACTTGGACCCTGTGTCCAAGAACCAGCAGTCTGGATGAGATGAAGGAACTGCAACAAGCAACCTACGCTGCAGGTCCGGGCAGGGTGTTGGGGACAAAAGAAGTTAAGAGGGAAGGGAGGTTTCAGGAGAGTTATACCGAAGATGGGGCTTCTGATAGGACCCACTAAGACCCCTGGCCTCGAGCCTTCTGGACCAGAGAGCCTGGGCAGCAGCCAGGCTGGTGGCTGCTTCATGCTACCTTTGTGTTTAAGGAGGTCACAGGGCCTGGGCTTCTCCCAACACTGCTTTCTCCATTTCCTATTCTCAGTTTCATCCCTCCTCTGAGCAGAGAACTGACTGCTAAAGATAGGGCCTAGAGCCAGCCAGATACAGTCCCCTGACCCCCATAGGAGGCTTAGGTGCCCCCTGTCCCCAGCCAGTATGTGGGAGACAGAAGGTAAAAAAGTACTTGACTGACCCAGGTCCAGTTTCCTTCCATGGGGATGGTGGCCTGTCAGGTATTCACCTCTGGGGTATGCAGTGATTGTCTCAAGGGCTGGGTAGGCAGGGAAAGCTCAAAGGGAATCAGTTTGCAGGTCCTCAACTCCCACCTGAGAATGGGCATCGCTCTTCCCTCTGTAGATGGAAGGCCTGAAGATCAGGTTCCCTATGAGAACTTGGCCCAGACCTTTGGGGTGACAATAGAGGGGCCACTGGAAACGTCAGAGTAGGTGTTGAGAAAACTAAAGACTCTAATGGCTGGTTACAAAGCCTTCTAGTCAGGTATTGTCTAGTTCTTTGCCTTCCACTGAACGGACAAGGGCCTGATTATCAGCTGAGAGGTCAATTAAAATGTTTGAGCCAGACACAATGGTGCATGCCTATTATCCCAGTGACTCGGAAGGCTGAGGCAGGAGGATCACAAGTTCGAGGCTAGCCTCAGCAACTTACCAAGGCCCTCAGCAACTTAGTGAAAACCTATCTCAAAATAAAAATAAAAAGCCGGGCATGTGGTGGCACATGCTTGTAATCCCAGCACTTGGGAGGCTGAGGCAGGAGAATTGCAAGTTCAAAGCCAGCCTCAACAATGGCGAGGCACTTAGCAACTCAGTGAGACCCTGTCTCTAATAAAATAGAAAAAAGGGCTGGGGATGTGGCCCAGTGGTCGAGTGCCCCTGAGTTCAATCCCTGGCACTAAAAAATAAAAATAAAATAAATAAATAAATAATAAAAATAAAAAAGTAAGGGGCTGGGGATGTAGTTCACTGGTAAAGCGCCCCAGGCTCAAATCCCCAGTACCAAAAAAAAAAAAAAAAAAAAAAAAGTTTGGGCTGGCGCTGTAGCTTAGTGGCAGAGCACTTGCCTAGCATGCATGAGGCACTGGGTTCCATCCTCAGCACCACATAAAAATAAATAAATAAGGGGCTGGGGCTATGGCTCAGCTGTAAAGCTGAGTCTCACATATTCGCATATTCAGCACCACATAAATAAAATAAAGGTGTTGTATCTACCTACAACTAAAAAAAATTTAAAAAATAAAAATGTTTCTTAAAATAAATAAAATAAAGGCATTCTGTCCATCTACAACTACAAAAAGAATTTTCTTAAGTTTTACCAAAGATATATAAGTAATTTAAGGTAAATGACATGTAAAGAGGTTAAAGACTTGCTTAACACTGCTGTAATAAAACCTTATTTAGCCTCATCTAGTGAACAATGTTTCATCATTTGCATCCTTTAATATAAAAACAAAAAAAATGTGAACAGAGTCAGTGCTAATGCCCATTTTACTCTAGCAAAAAATTAATATTTGTGCCAGGCACAGTGGCGCACACCTGTAATCCCAGCACTAGGGTGGCTGAGGCAGGAGGATTGCGAGTTCAAAGCCAGCCTCAGCAGTGGCGAGGCACTTAGCAACTCAGTGAGACCCTGTCTCTAATAAAATACAAAAAAGGGCTGGGGATGTGGCCCAGTGGTCGAATGTGCCCCTGAGTTCAATCCCCGGTACCAAAAATAAATAAATAAATAAATAAATAATAATATTTTGTAGGGATCTGTGCACTAACACAGGAGAGGTGTCCTATCCATCTCATTAAGAGATAAAGGTCCATCACAGTGTTAACCTGGCTGCTTGGTATTTATTAAAAATTTGTGATGTGCTGGTTTATTTTTATTAGTGTGCACTACTGTTCATGGTAATAACAGATCCAGAATATGTTTTATGTATTCAGAGCCTTGTGGTCTCAGGAAATGTCTCATTTCAGTGTATAGGTATATTTTGGGAGCAAATGATAATAGGGCAATGAGTAAAAGGTCTGAAAATATCAAAATATAAACTAGGAGGAACCTTTTAAGGAGAAATAGAACAGGAATTCTGCAAGGGACTAAAGAGTTTTTGTGTGTTTTTAAGTGGAGCGTGGTGGGTACCAAATTGTTATGGTAATTATATTCCTCTGCATACATTTAAAGCATGATGTAATGGTTTTATTTTAAGCTGTCAATATTTACATTATTCTGGAAATCACATTTTTTGCAGCAATTTGAACTTGCCTTAGAAATGTTGAGATGATGACTTAAAAATGAGCACATTGTTTTTCAAAATTATTTTGTGGGTGCACAAACCACTGAGTTTGAAGTCCACTGAATTAGAGGAAGGGTGTTTTGAACAGTCCCATGTATGTGATGTCTGTGACTTTCTCCTGGCACTTGCTCCTCCCTGGAGCTCCAGCCCAGGTCTGGACACTTCCCTATAGAGAGTTTGCCTGTTTGGGAGCCAATCCCTTAACCTAAGTCATCTCATCACAACGGTCCACTGAGGCAGGTTCTGGTACTGGCAGCCCTGTGCAGATGAAGCTTAGCAAGGTAAAAAACTTTCCCAGGTCCCACTATAGCAAGCCATGGAGCTGGGATTCAAACCCATTCAGTGTTCCAATTTGCATGGGCCAAGGTCTAGATCTCCCAACGACTCCAGCTCAGATGGCTGAGGAAGTTACTTACCTTTTGTGACCTTCAGTTGCTACATCTGTGAAATTGGCTGATGATACCCATTTCCCAGCGTGATCAGGAGTCAGTGTGATGTGATGGGCAGAGATGCCTAACCAAGGATCCTCGCCTCCATGGAGGTCCTTTAACCAGCCACAGCTGGGAGCAGCCTGAAGGCTGGAACCACCCTGAAAGCCTCCTTCTTCTTCTTCTTTTTTTTTTTTTTTTTTTTTTTTTTTTTTTGTACTGGGGATTGAACACAGGGGTGCTGTACCACTAAGTCACATTGGCAGATATTTTTTATTTTGAGACAGGATCATGCTGAGTTGCTGAAGCCGATCCTCCTGCCTCTGCCTCCTGAGTTGCTGGGATTCAGGCATGCACTACCACGCCTGGCCAGCTTCAAGGCTTCTGCTTTTCCTAACCATTGCTGGCTGGTGAGCAGTTGCCAGTCAGCAGGGAGAGTACTGACTTGGTTTCTGAGCTGTCCCCGCTCCCTCCTTCACAGCCCCTTTCTTTCTCTTTCTGCAGTTGGATCCGCAAACTGTAGAAACCAAGAACTGGCACACAGATGTGATTGAGATGAATGGGGTGAGTCCCAGGGGATAGGAAGTGTCTGGCGCCCCCTCCCCTATCCCAGCTGGCTCTCTCCTCTGCCCATGCCTTTCTCTCTCCCACCTGTTGTGGGTGGGGGGTGTAGAGCCCTGGGAGGTAGGGTGCTGAAGGCCCTGCTGCACTCCTGGGGAGGGAACCCCTGTGTTTTGGGGGCAGTCCATGGACACTCATGGGCAGACTAATGCCTGCCCTGACTCATCCCCCAACCAGATCAAAGTGGAATTCTCCATGAAATTCACCAGCCGGGACATGAGCCTGAAGAGGACCCCGTCCAAAAAGCAGACCGGCGTCTTTGGGGTGAAGATCAGTGTGGTGACTAAGTAGGTGCTGCCTTGGAGTCCAAGTGCTGCGACTAGCACTTGGGTCCCTACCAGCCCTGGCCTCCCAGTCCCCTGCCTATGCCAGCACCTAATCAATCACCCCCAGTTCAACAGTCACAGACAGCCTGTTTGGAAGCCAAAAGTGGCCTGTAGAGGTGTGTTCTCTGGGTCACACAATACTCTAGAAATAAGCGAGCCAGCGTGGAAACCCTGGAAGATCTCATGGGAAAAGTACCAACCTGGTTGATGACTATAGGCCGCCCTTGAGCTTGGCCGTGTGCTTCAGGTCACACTGTCCCCCGGTGCCGCTCATCTTCAGGCCATGACCCACCCTTTGTGCAGGCTACTTTGTTTTCTTCCAGGACCCGGGGCCCTAGGCATTCTAGGCAGGCCCTCTGCCACTGAGCTGTATCCCCACCTCCACCCCCCACCATAAGCATCTGAATCTCAGGGAACATTCTTTCTCAAGGTCTTTGGGCTATCTCCCAGAACTTTCTCTCACCTGTGCCCTTGCTCAGGAGGCAGGCCTTGGTGGGCTGGGTAGGGTGGGGTGGTACGGCCTCTTCCTTAACCCTTTCCTTACCTCCATCCCTCATCCCAGAGGCCAAGATATGCTGCTGGGGCGGGGCGGGACAGTGCAGTTGGCACCGGGAGGCTCCCTCCATCCTCCCTTTGCATCCTCTGCCCCCAGGCGGGAGCGCTCTAAGGTGCCCTACATCGTACGGCAGTGTGTGGAAGAGGTGGAGAAGAGGGGCATCGAGGAGGTCGGCATCTACCGGATATCAGGAGTAGCCACGGACATCCAGGCACTGAAGGCTGTCTTTGATGCCAGTGAGTCTGGGAGGCCCAGCTGGTGCGGGGTGCCCGAGCAGAATGGTAGGAGAGTTCATTGGACCAGGAGGCCTTCTCCATGGAGGGCCCTGGACCTGATGGCAGGGCAGCCTTGGCCTGTGACTTGCACACAGTCCACCATGGCTCAGGGCAGGCTGTTTCTGAGTCCTTGTGGCAAGCCTGCTTCCTGCATCTTCTCATGTAATCTGTCTCCACCCCAATCTCATATCCACTGCTACAGATAAGAACATGGATGGAACTCAGAGAAGCCAAGTCACTTGCTCAGGGTTACCCAGCCTGTAGGTTTTCTGCCTGGATTTAAACTCAGAGTTTTGGACTCCAGCTCTGTTCTGGCTTTTGTGCTTGTTGCCTGGTGCCTAATGGGCTGCAGGGAGATTACAGAGCTATGATCCTGGGCTGGCTCCCCTCATCTGTCTCTAGGCCCTGGCGTCCTGTGGGACACTTCTGCCTCTGTATAAGCCCCTTGGTAGAGGGGGTGGGTTTAGCCCTCTGGTTTCCCCATTCTGCTGGGTCAGGCCACAGACATGGCCGCATACCCAGTGGTCAAGAAGCCTGCACTGGAGCAGTAGCCATGAGTCCAGATGGAGAGGGGCCCAGGGGGAAGCCTGGGACAGAGGACAGGACCCAGACCAGGAACATTCTGGCACATGGATCCTCTGTGCAACCCAGAAGCTGAGATTTTGTCAGAACATGATTTTAGGTGTGAAAAATGTGCAGTGCCTTCCACAGAAGAGATTAGTGGTGGGGAGATTCCAGGTGGGAAGGAGGCTGCCTGTCACATGGTATGACTGTGGCTCCAGGACTCTGGGTGATAAGTTATGCTCCCCTCCCCTCCTTCCCTGGGAAGCCACGGCAGACAGAACCCAGCTGTCTGTCTGTCTGCCCCACCCCCAGTCCACAGAGCTTCCTCACAGAACCTGTGGTACCACCTCTGTCCTGCCTTTCTGGGGGAAATCAGAGGCAGAGAAGTGGGTGGTGGTCTGCCTTGGGACAGTCCCTGGGGGGCTGGAACAGGGCTAAAGGCTGGCTGTTGGGGAGAGGGATGACTTGGAGGCCAGTCCCTGACCCTTCCCCGTCCCCTACAGATAACAAGGACATCCTGTTAATGCTGAGTGACATGGACATCAATGCCATTGCTGGCACCCTCAAGCTGTACTTCCGGGAACTGCCTGAGCCCCTCCTCACAGACCGACTTTACCCAGCCTTTATGGAAGGCATCGGTGAGGCTCCTGGGTCCTGAGGACTGGACTGGGCCAAGCCAGGCCTTCCTGACCAGTGAAGTAAAGAGCAAGGGGTTTGTCACCTCCCTTGCTCATTGGCTTGTCCACTGCACCAGCTGACTGTACGGCTGCTGGGCCTGGTGCAGAGGCTGGGGCTTCTCTGGCCTGCCTCTCTTCCCTCATATCCCCATGGGCAGCCCTCCATTTGTCCTCTTTGCACACTGACCTGCTTGCTTGGAAACAGAGATGTCTAGGGAAGACTGCCCTGAGGTGAGCAGTCAGAAGCCAGCAACCTGGAGCCAAGGAGGAGGCTGGTGTGAGCCAGAAGGCACTGGGGACAGCTTGTGCTGTGCTTTCCAGGGCTGCTCTCTCCTCGCCTCTGCTGAAGGCAGGACTCTTGCCTCCACCTACTTGGGCCAGATCCAGGCCTGGTGCATCCTTCTCCTGGACATCCCCATCCCTGGCAGAAGTGCCACTGTTGGCTTGAACCTAGCTATAGACTGGGGGTGGAGTGGCACTGGGGGCAAAGTCCTGTGTAGGAGAGAAGGAAGGGGACTGCTCCCACCATCCTGCCTTCTGGCCAAGTCACCAGTCATGGGAGGGCCTCCTGGAGGAACCTGCTGCTAACAGACCACCCAGATGCCAGGCCTCCCCTATAGGATCTGCTCCCCTGAACACCAGCAGCCTGGATTTCCCACAGGGTCTCACAGCCTCATGGCCACAGGAGCTCTGGCCAGGGGTTCTCTACACTAGGAGCCAAGCCCTGCCCTAGCCCCTCTTTCCCCACAGCCCTGTCAGACCCTGCCGCCAAGGAGAACTGCATGATGCACCTGCTCCGCTCCCTGCCTGACCCCAATCTCATCACCTTCCTCTTCCTGCTGGAACACTTGAAAAGGTAATGAGACCAGCCTACCAAGGGGAGGGCCAGAGACCCAGGGCAACCCCACATGTCCCACTAGGGGACTCGACCTCAGCACCTCCTCTGTGGGTACTGGCTTCTATTAGGCCACCCACAACAGTGCGAGAGTTTGCTTTTCAACTTCCTGCACACACACACTCTTCTCCTTTGGGAAATATGTGGGTCCTAACAAAGGCCTCAGGGATTGGCCATGAAGTGTGCAGTATGGCAAGGCTAGAGCTGTGGGCTGTTGACTAATTTTACAATCAATGGGCCCCAACCTGTCAATTAGTCTTAGCATTTTTTAAGTGAATAGAAAGGGCAGCATCAGGATATGCTGCAGCAGGAAGTATAAATACCATTTTGTTCAGTTACTATAGATGTGTGTGTACTGGGTTGTATCATAAAATGTGTTTATTATTTTGAGTCAGTTGAGTTTGAAACCCACTGGTCTCGGCTGATGCCTCATTTAATAGATAGGGAAAGCAATTCTCCAAGCCCACAGGGACTTGCTTGGGTTAGCTGCAGATCTGTGCCTAGCACCCACATTTTCCAAACCTAAACTAAATCCCTTCTCACCTTCCCCTCACCTCTTCCCTGGTTAGGGCAAACCAAGAGCTGTTCAAGCTGGTGCTGCCCCAGGGTGCAGAATTAGAAGTTAGCCATAAAGTGTCCTTGAATCACTCACTTTTGAGCCCAGTATTAATCTCAGGCATGGGTGAGGAAGAGAAGTCACTAGGTGTCCCTTCACTAGGTGTCCCTTTTTATTTTGGCGGGGGGTGGGGGGGGTACTGAGACTTGAACTCAGGTGTGCTAAACCACTGAACCACATCTCCAGCCCTTTTTAAATTTTTTGTTTATTTGTTATTAGAGCTTCATAGCTATACGTAGTAGTTTGTGAAGTACTAGGTGTCCTTTAAATCAACTTGCCAGCCACAACCAGGGAGCCCTGAGAGGGCCACTCTGTGGACCAGCACCCTCTCCCCCTGAGCTTTCCCACCCTCGGGTCCAGGCGCCTGCTATAGTGCAGCCAGGCCAGGCTTGGGAGGGAGACCTGGATGTGCCTGGGGCTGGTGTCTTGTTTTTCCCATTATGAGACATTTTCCCTCTGGTTTGGCCAGAACCAAAGCCAGAACCAATTCCCAAATAGTTTGGCGAGTGTTGTGGGGAGGATGCACAGAGGAGTAGGAGGGAAAATTCATTAGGTTTTTTGCCCTGGGAATCGGGTAATCGGGCACAGTCTGTTCCCACATCTGGGCCTCTGGCTCTGTGTGTGTGTGTTGGGGGGGTGAGTGTGTGAGTGCGCGCGTGCGCGTGTAGAGCACTGCCCGCTGCACAGTTGTCCACTAGCATTGCAATGTTTGCCTGTTTCCAAAACAGCAGGCACATCTGTGGCTCCTGCCCAGAGGGAGGGAACTATATGGTGTCATAGGGTGGTGGTGAGGGACGCTGTCTGGGGTTGGTCTGTCTCAACCCCAGAAACACTTCCTAGAACAATGGAGGCCCAGCACTTCTCTATGTATTTAATGATACTAGGCTTTCTTGGACACCAGGCACAGATGGCAGCTTCTGCTGGCATCCAGGGGAAGATCCATGGCATCTGGCCTATTATGCAAGAGAAGTAGGAAAAATCCAAGGGAAGCAGCCCTGAGGTCCCTAGAGCAGCAGGGAGGACAGCCCTGGGCTCCTACTGAAGTTAGGGCTGCTTCTGCCCCAGCACAACAGGCAGAACCTAGGTCTAATTACCAGCTAATTAGCTGGAGGCCCACCCCACCTTGCCCCCTGCTCCTCCCATTGACTCTTCCTGCAGCCACTCCCCACAGCTAGACTATTGGATCATGGGTAAAGAGCAGAATGGTTAAGAGCATGGGTTCTTGGGCAGACTGCCCCGAATTAGATCCCATCTCTCCTCACTTGCTAGCTATGTGACTGTGGACAAGTCACTTAACCTTTCTGCATTTTGGTTTCTTCATCTCTATAATGGGAATGATGATAATAATAGTACCTACCTCAAAGCACCGTAGCAAGTATGTGCTATTGCAGAAGAAGTTCTTAGGTCAGTAACATTCTCTCTAAGGCAGTCAGTGGCTGTGGGTCTTTCTGGCCCTGACAGTTTACCATCAGGTCAGCAGGTGGCCTAGAAGCAGGGAATCTGTCACAGGAATATACTGAGACATAGCTGGGCCTTGACCTTTGGCTTACCTTTCCCACCAGCAGGTCTCTACTCTAAAAAGAGAGAGGCCAGAGATCCCTCCAGGGGACCTTCCAGGAGTTCCTATAGCTCAAGGTCAAGGGCCCTGGATCTCCGAGTAGCTGCTGGGGAGTGAATTCTATTCTTCCTGCTCTTCCTTTCAGGGTTGCTGAGAAGGAGCCCATCAATAAAATGTCACTTCACAACCTGGCCACCGTGTTTGGCCCCACGTTACTGAGACCCTCAGAAGTGGAGAGCAAAGCACATCTCACATCGGCTGCAGACATCTGGTCCCATGATGTCATGGCACAGGTACCTCAACACTACCCAGGTGGAGGGGTAGCAAAAACAGCTGAATCACCACACCTCTCCCTTCCTGGGCAGCTGGGCTGATGGTATATAGGATGCCACCAGGAAGGCAGGTCTGTGGATAGTCCTGCCCTTCTCAGGCCAAAACATGTGAGCTAGGCCAGGGCCCAGAGAATGTGTGTCCTAGGTCCTGGCTGCTTTCCTGAGAGGGCCTCAGTCTCAGAAAACAAGCCCAGGAATATAGGAAAACCCTGGGATTTCTTTCAGGGGCAGGAGGTTTCCCTGAGACACATATAAGACCAGGGCAGAGATGCCAAGCTGACCTCAGGCCCAGGTTTGACCTTATGACTGAGGTTGGGGAAGTGGCTCTAGACTCCCCCACCCACTGTCCTGCAGCGCCCTCTAGTGCTATAATGAGCTAACACACCTAGGCTTCAAAGGAAGGTGTGGCTTCCAGGAGGTGGCCAAAGCCAGCCTTGGGAGGCCAGGGGATAACACAGGTTTGGCCCCTGCCCAGGGACCATTTCTTCTCAACAGATCAGATGAGGAGGGCCAGGAGGACAAGGACTGCAACCTCAATCTCTCCTGTCTCCCCACAGGTCCAGGTTCTCCTCTACTACCTGCAGCACCCCCCCATCTCCTTTGCAGAACTGAAGCGGAACACACTGTACTTTTCCACTGATGTGTAGCCTGAGGAGGGGTGGCTGTGGGGGATGGCCAGAGCCAGCCCCTCCAGCCAGAGCCCAGCACAGACTTGAAAGACTGCAATAGAAACTCCCCAGCCCAGCACTCCAGACTCCAAGGGAAGCCAACTTCCAAGAACTGGAATATGTGCATCTTTTGTGCCACCTTGTACAAAACCAGCTGATCAGCCCCCAGCCTCACCACCACACCCCGGCTCCTGCCCTCTGTACCTCTAGTTGTGTCTAATGCTCTGTGCTGTTTGGGAATTGTTTAATGTATATCTGTCATGCAGAAAAGGTAGTGACCGACCATGTGTGGGCACACAGCCTGCTTTATTCTTTCATTTACCCCAAGGCTTTCTTTCCTCCTGAGTCCAGTCCAAGGGCTTTTATTTGGCACTGTGTAGCTGCCACCAGCTACTCCTCTCTTGGCCCTGCTCCTAGACTGCAGCCTTCCCTCAGTGTCCTCCACCCTTTCCTCCATCCCAGCCCGGCTGCATGCATGTACAGCTTCAGTTTTTGCTCCATCACCTGGAAAGTTCTGCAGAGGTCCTGGGCAGCAATGGCAGCCCATCAAATCCACTGCCCTGGGCCTCTCCCCACCCTCCACCTGTGGGAGCACACCTGCTTTGCCACCCGTGCAAATGTTGGACAAGGAGACAGACTCACACTAATCCCAAGCTTTAGCACAGAGCTGGAGAGCTGATTTCTGGGGTTTGTCTGTTCTGTCTCCTGCCTAGCAGTGAGGCATCTTTGACTGTTTCTTCCACTGCTGAATTTTCAGTTCTTTTCCCCTGGAGTTCTATTTCCTTTGAGTGTAAAGACCCACAAGTGACCTGCTATCAAGAGAGCCAGAGGGTCAGGAAGGCATCCAGGGAGGTGGGAGAGTCCAGGCTGCTGAGGAAACAAGCCAGGTGGAAACAGCCAGCAGTGCCGTGCAGCACTGGTGGCCCGAGTTGCGGGGAAGCTGCACTTGGCAGTGAGTTACAGAGGCTTTCCTGGTGGAGCCAGGCTTCCTGGAGGGCAATTTCTGTGGCTGGTGCAGGTGTCCAGAAGTATGCAGGCTCCATCCTGGAGGCTGCCTGGCACCTCACATACCTCGTGGTACTTTTGCCTTAGATTTCACACACACTCCACAGCCGAGCACTGCCACGGGGCAGCCCCAACTGCCACGTGCGCTCCAGACCCTGGGAAAGGAAGGCACAGTCCAGCCGTTGCCAGCCATCACGGTGCTGCCCCTGCCCCAGCTTCTAGATGCAGCTTTGTGGATGAACTCTGGAAACTCCCAGAAATTAGAAGATGAAGAATCACAGGAACCTGCCTCTCTTGGGACCGGATTTTGCTGGGGGACCTCACTGTTGACACTGCAGGGGATCAAGAGGTGCCATTCCCAACTTTTGAGACCCATTGCTCAGTACTGGAAAGGAGTAATATTTATTCCCAAAGCGCCAGCAAAAGGGGTTTGAGCCTTTGCACAACTCCCTGGCTTTTCTATGTGCCAGAGTCAATTCTAGGCCCTTAGGATTAGGGAAAACCGCTCCCATTGCTTGTGCTCAGGGCTAATCTAAAGAAGGGTTTATTGGCCCTGAAGCAGGAGTATTTGCTTGGCGAGAGGCAGGGGCCTTCCTGATCTAATTTACACCTGTTGCCTTCAGTGCAACTGTATACTCTGCACATTGGAATAAGGAAATGCTGAACACTCAGCATAGCAGCTTAGCAAGGAGCCCTGCTCCCTGGGGCAAGTGAAGGAAAAGATCCCACCGTCTGACCATTCCTGAAGTCTCCGCTTGGCACTCAGGTGTTGGTATGTGGCAGGAAGATTCTTGCTTCCAGAGGATTGGCAGTAACAAATTAAGATGCCCAGCTAGAGCTAGTTACAGCCCAAAATGGGTATCTCCTGCCTCCCCCAAATGCAGAATGTTTGCTTTTCAGTGTCAGATAGCTACTGCAGCCCCCAGCTTACTTAGGCAATATGAGAACAGGAAGGCTGGAAGGGCCGAGAAATGCAAAAGGCTCATAATATTTATAAATTCCACTGAGTGGGGAGGGTTGGGTGCCAGACATGGACTAAGATGCACCAAGGAAATAAACACCTGGTGGGTTCTCCTGAGCCAGTAACTGTGCAGCCCAGAACCCCCAGTTACTGTACTCAGCAGGGCAGCCTGTGCCAACAGGACTTGAAGGGACAGGCTACAGGAGTCCCAGGCATGCCTGTCCTTGCTGGGCAATGGGTGAGGGCTGCCAGTTTTTGCTGATAGAGGTAGGATGGGACCCTTCATTAATATTTGACTTTAATAAGTTGGTAAGGATATATTTTTTTGTCTCTGTTCTGTTTCAATTTATGTAGATTATTATAAATTGATGTAAACCATGTGAAAGGAAAATGTTAATAAAAAAATGCAAAGCCCCAACATTTGCACAAAACTCAGCCCTGTGGTGTGGATGTTTGTGTTCTCAGTAGTCCAGGGAAGACCACCAATCTAAATATTTAACACTTCCAGCTGCATCCAGATGTGAATTTCTAGGAACCTGTTTACCTAGCTATCTGTCCTTGAACCTTTCTTTTGGGAACCAGGTCAGAGTGTGGGGACTATGAGCCAGTCCTCTTTTTGCTCAACAGAAAGACCTCCTTTTGGAGCAGGCTGCTGTAGTCCTCTTCATGAGGTACAAATGTGTAACCACCGACCTGGCCATCAGTATACCTCAGAGAGATGGCAATTAGTTGTCCACTGGTTTTCTGTAATTTTTCTCTGCAATTTCTTTGGAAGTGGCACGTCTCTGGGTCAGCCTTTTGGTCTAATCTGCTTGTTGAAGAAGCTATATGTCCCAGGGGGCCCACCCTCCTTTGGGGAGAGCCAGTGGGGTTAATGTAAGCTCCCACCAGCTTATGCCCTTGGATACTGTGTTTATTCTGGAGATCAAGAACAGATGTCTCTGAAAATTGCTGTTTGGTTTATGAGCTCATACTGGCTCCCTAGTCATCTAAAACAGGAAGCTATTCATCTCCTCTCTTGATTGAATAGTCAGTGTGGACAAGGCTTGGCTTATTAAACTGATGGCTACTGACATCCTCCAGGCTGATCTTTGCCAAGTCAATTGTGAGGGCAGCATTTCTTGTAGTCAGTCCCACGCACAAGACTAGCTCATAGAAGATCCCAGGCATCTGAGCATTTTGACAGGTACCAGGTAGGACTGACTGACTGACTGCCTTTGCTTCAGAGTAAGTCCTAGGTTTGAAGTATTTAGAGACAGTACAGGAAACACTCCTAAATTTGTTCCCAGAGCTCTGAGGAATGCTCCCAATGGCCTAGTAATAGAGCCTCATGCTTCTAAGAACAGAATGAGTATCATGTAGAAATCACAAAGAGGACAGGAGCCCTTGTGTACTAGCTCACATTCATTGAAAGGAAACAGCTAAACAAAGGTGTCCCAGCTATCCTTTGACATCATACAAATACACACTCAGGATGCCTGGATGTTGAAGCCGAGTCTCTAATTCTAGTTAAGGATGGGTGGGATAGAAGACAGCAAATGAGGAAGAAAAGGGGGGAAAAAAGTGGAGGACCTACTGTACAGTAGAAAGGCAGCCAGCACTATGTGGCAACCACTGAGCCTACCTGACTATTCCCCTAAGAGTTCATCAACTCTACTCCACCATTGCACCAGAGCAAAGCAGCACAGCAGTGGAGCCCAATCACAAAAGGCCACTTACACATATGTGTGTGTGCTTGTGTGTGTATTTTATATATATTTGTGTGTGCACATGCCCCTATAGCACACAGTGAGGCTGAGCTGCTATCATCAGCATAAGACCATGAGGTCAAAAACAAAATATCCGGTTGGGGCTGTGGCTCAGTGGCAAAGCGCTTGCCCAGCCATGTGTAAGGTACTGGGTTCGAAACTCGGCACCACATAAAAATAAATAAATAAAATAAAGGTATGTGTCCATCTACAACTTAAAAAAAAAAAAAAATCCACTGATAGTGGAGAACAAGGGTGGTGGTGGTGGGCAGGCCCTCTACAATGTCTGGTCTTAGCCAGTAGCTGCTGTGACTGAGTCATCAGGATGACCACAGCAAGACACTTCACATATGTCCTGGAGCTGAGCTTGGGCCTGAAACCAGTGTGTGGTTCAGCAAACTGCAGGCATGCCTATCAGCCAGCCCTGGAGGGTTTCTGTGAAGAGGCCAGAGGGAGTCACACAGGGAATTTCAGTGCATCCTAGAAAGCAGCTAGGCCAGGCTTCTGGAGAGAGGGCTGCTCTCTGACCAAACTAATGATGCTGGTGAAGATGACATAGTCCACACAAACCTGAGAACCTAACAGTCCTAGATTTCTCAGGAGGTTTGTCACAATTTCCCATTGGATTGTCACTCTTTGGGCTGCCTGGCATCATTTTTGAGAACTGTGGAATTTGAAAATAAAAATAAACCAACCTTTAAACTGTAATATAAATATATATACTTTTAACAAGGATGGCAGAACACTAAACAAAATAACATAATTGGTTGGATGGAATGAATGTACTCCACCCTGCCCTGGCATGTGAGATGGATGCTTGCATGGCGTTCCAAGGCAAAAGAGCTTCCTGGATACATATGAACATACTGCCACCTTCATGCCCATAACCCAAAGGGCAGGATGTGGTTAGGACTGAGCCTTTGTGGAGCTTAATTCCTAACAGTCAACACACTGTCTCCTGATTGCTCCAAGGAGACAATCTGGCATAGTACATCCCCTGAAAAGCCTGGCTGGAATCCAGGAGCAGCATAGAGTGTGGTTGCTCTGACTGCTAGAGACAGAGAGCAGCCAGGAGGCTCCCTCAAAACACCAAATATATGAAGGAAAACAAATGTCTTCAGCCCCTGAAGCAAGTGCCAAGTGGTGCAGAAACTCTCCTCCAAAGAACAGCTTTGATCCTGGGCTGGTGTCCTCCTTTCCACACGCAATTACTCTCACCGAAGGTAATAATCAATTGCAGCAGAGAAAGCAGCAAAACCTCCACAACCAATGGTCCCGGCCTTTAAGCCAGCTGTAAAGCAAACAGAAGTAATATTACCTTACCTGTGGTAACAGATGCTGGGTCAGAATGCATTTACAAAAAGTTTGTATACCCACAGATACCAAAAAGAAAAAAAAAAGAAAGCAGCTTAAATATTCTCAGTCATTCAACCTTACAATGGCTCTATGAAACTTCAGTGAAGGGCTGGGGTTGTGGCTCAGTGGTAGAGCGCTTGCCTAGCATGTGCAAGGCACTGGGTTTGATCCTTGGCACCACATAAAAATCAATAAATAAGGGACTGGGATTGTGGCTCAGCGGTAGAGCGTTCGCCTAGCACAGGCGCGGCCCGGGTTCGATTCTCAGCACCACATAAAAATAAATGCATTGCACTGTGTACAACTAAAGCAAATAAATAAATATTTTTTAAAAAATCAATCAATAAGGGGCTGGGATTGTGGCTCAGCGGCAGAGTGCTCGCCTCGCACGTGCGCGGCCCAGGTTCGATCCTCAGCACCACGTAAACATAAATGCATTGCATTGTGTACAACTAAAGTAAATAAATAAATATTTTTTAAAAATCAATCAATAAAATAAAGGTATTGTGTTAATCTACAACTAACAAAAAAATTAGAAAAAAATTTTAATGAAGCAGTTTATAAGATGTAAGCCAGCCGGGCATGGTAGTTCACGTCTGTAATCCCAGTGGCTTGGGAGGCTGAGGCAGAAGGATCCCATGTTCAAAGCCAGCCTCAGTAACTTAGTAAGGTCCTAAGCAACTTAGCAAGACCCTGTCTCTAAATAAAAAATAAAAAATGGCGGGGGAAGTGGCTCAGTGGTTAAGTGCCCCTGGGTTTAATCCCTAGTACCAAAAAAGATGTGTTTTTGTTTTATTTAACTGTACATTCACTTAACTTTTTTCATTCCAAAGAATTACTACTTCCAGTCTTATGGAAATAGCCCCTCACAGGCAGGAAACTGGTTAAAAGAACCAGCCCTTGGAATCAAATGAAAGCATATGGCCTTTTACCCTATCTGTTTATGGAATAAATTCCTGGGAAGGTGATCAAAGCAGTCCTGGAGGGAGCTGAGCTTCTCACAGAGGCCCTGACAAAGCTAAGCAATGAGAAGACCAAAAGAAAAGTCACTCTATAAATCACATATGGCTATGTGAGGAGCAAACGCAGGCTTTAATGACAGCAAATCATCCTCTCTGAAGATGAGAAGCTTTTGCTCCAGATAAGTCAGGGTGTGAATGATGGAGAGTGGCCCAGCAACAGATACTGCTTCTAGGAAACTCAAGTCCCTGAGGTCTATACTACACACTCGATGAACATGCCAACAGAGAGAAATGGTGGGGATCAGTTTGTTCCTTTGCTGCTTACAGTTGACATTCTAATGCTTGTATTTAGCTTTCAATGGGAAGAATTCTAAGAATCCCCCAACTGTAGAACAACATTACCATTATGATTTAGATATAAAATTAAAACTGATAATTGGGGGGGCTGGGTTGTGGCTCAGCGGTAGAGCACTTGCCTAGCATGTGCACGGCCCAGGTTCGATCCTCAGCACCATGTACGAATAAACGCATTGTGCACAACTAAAGCAAATAAATAAATATTTAAAAAAAAAACAACAACTGATAATTGGGACTGGAAAAATATCTCATTGGAAGAGTACAAGCTTAGCAAGGCCCTGGGTTTGATCCCCAGCACTGCAAAACAAAACAAGAATACAACAACTGACAACTGTGTAAAATTAAGAACAATGTCTAAACATTACAAATGGCTGGAGCTAAAAGTTCAGCACAGCCTGCACATGTGGAAAAATGGGCTATCCAGGGCTGAGTGGACTTAGCTCTGCTTCTATACTATCCTGTAAACCGACAAATTCCAACTTACCTATATGAGATAAAGTTGTTGGATATACTTAATAAGGGGCAGTTCTTTTTTCTAAGATAGACTGGATCAGTGGTTCTTAGTGAGGGTGAGGTGCCCCCCAAGGGACTTTTGGCAACATTGGGAAACGCCTGTTGTTGTCACAACTGAAAGGGTGCTATTGCATCTTGCTAAACATCCTACAATGCACAGGATTGACCCCCCTGGTTGCAGCAAAGATTTATTGGTCCAAAATATGAACAGTGCCAAGGATGAGAAACCCTGATAGAGATAATAGCAAGTAACCAAAACTGAGTTAAGACAGAAGCAGTCAAGACCTATTTGTCAGAGGGAAGAATATCAAGTGTCCCTGGAACACTCATACTTGGAAATGTCAACATCAGCACGTTGGCCAAGGCCACAAAGGAAAACCATTTGAGAGTTGTTTACTAACCTCTGAAACCAATGGCTCCTCCAGTGATGCAGCCACTGATGACACTGTTCTTCCAATCTGATTTTCCCCGGTACTGTGGGTAGAGAAGTGCAGTTTAGAGCCAGAGAAACAAGCCAGACAAGACCATTAAGGAAAATACACAGAGCTTCCAGTTGGCTAATTTAGTTACTATCCAAAGGAAACCTAATCTTTTTAAAAAAAGTACAGTTTCTAAAATTTAAATGTGTTCATAGATGTTCCCTGCAGATGGCACTAGAACATTGAAATCAAGTCCAGCATTTGAGAAGTAATCATGTCTTTGTGGGGTGGGAGTGAGAGAGGGGGGCACTGGGGATCAAACCCTGGGACACTCTACCACTGGGCTACACCCCTAGCCCTTTTTATGTTTTGAAACAGGATCTCGCTAAAGTACCCAGGCTGGTCTTGAACTTGTGATCCACCTGCCTCAGCCTCCAGGGTAGCTGAGATTATAGGCACGTACCACCACACACCAGGCCCAATAAGTTAAATGTTCAAAATAACTGGGCTGGGGAATGTAACTCAGTGACAGAGCACTTGTGAGACAGCAACAGGTAAAGATTTCTCAGAAAGCAGAGAGACACTTACAGATTCTACCAGACACTCAGTACAGGAAAACATGGCACCCACAATGGCAAAATTTTTGGCATAGGATAATCCTCTCTGTCCCATGTCTTTAAGAACTTCTTTTGCAGTCGGTGTACGGTAAGGATCCTTAGGGTCAAAGCCTACATTGGTATCAATGCCAGCAGTAAAAACTCCAAATGCACCTCCCAAGACAAATCCTAAAAACAGAGATGAAAATTTCTTTGGTATGTTTTCTGGGTTACTGTTTAGGATCAAAAAGATGACTTTTTGCAAGTCCCCTAGTGCACCAGTCACTAAAACTCTCCACTTGCCTCCATATTACACAATTCAGGGTCTATCTTCTGTCTTCTTTAGCATTTCTGCCTCCTTTCATTTCCTAACATTGCTCATGATTCTGCCACTCTCAAGAAGAAACTTTCCCAAAATCACATAGCTACCAAACGGCTAATCCCATGCTGCTGTCCCTATGCAACCTTCCTGAGATGCTGGACATTTCCATACAGATGTGTTCTCATCACCTCAAAATCAATGTAAGTTCAAAGAAAGCATGGGCTCCTACGCTCCCAGATTTCCTGCTTTTGGCTTTTTTTTTTTAATACCTTTATTTATTTATATTTATGTAGTGCTGAGAATGGAACCCAGTGCCTCACTCGTGCTATGCAAGCACTCTACCACTGAGCTACAACCCCAGCTTATGGCTCTTTCTTTCAAGTCGCCCCAGCTCCAAAAAGATCTCTTTTCTTTCTAATATATTTTACTTTTTAAAATTTGCACTCGCACTACTCATTTCTTACAGGTCTTTCATTTCCAGTAAAATGCAAACTCTTCTGCAAATGCAGTAAGCCTCTTTATCAGCCCACAGGAGTTATGTTGTACATTCTCAAATACACAGAAGGTCAATTTTTCCCCCCTTAAAAAGCCACCTTCCCTCCCTGCTCCCCACGCACCCGGCAGCTCGAGGCAGTTCCTGCCTTAAGGACCAGTGCATTTGCAGTTCCCTATGTTTTCAGCACTCTTTTGCCAAGCTACTTCTCAATTCTTGTCTTCACAGGCTCTTATTTCTTTCATCCCGTATCCCACCGCCCAGCACATGACAGTTGCTTAGTAACTCATTGAATGAATTATTAAATGAATGAACTAAGTCGACCATTTTATAACCTGCAGGCCCTGCCCATAGTATTGATTCTCGGACTCAATTTCCACCGGCGAAAGCTAACCTCAGGGTCAGGCGAGGAAATACCCGAGTTCACTGAACCAGGCGGGGTGCAGTCAAGGTCGAGGCGCACAGGTCGCTCGCCTCCTAGGCGTGTGGTCTTCTTGGCAGAGAACCCCAAGGCCCTCCGAGCCCTCAGCCTCCCGAAGGCCCCACGAGCCTCGTCTCACCTCCCACGCAGGCCAGCGCTGCCTTGAAGGCGCAGCTTTCCATCGCCTTCTCGATCATCTTCTGCTCCTCACTCTTGGCCGGACTCGGGATTCCTCCCAGGCTGCCAGGCTCCAGGAGCCGGGGCTGACGCTTGTCACCCACCAAGTACTGCAGAAGAAGGCTATACTGCAGTGGGGTTTCAGCGGGACCCCCCGCCTCAGGCGAGGAGCCCCCGGCCTTTGGGGCAGCCGCCGCCATGACAGTGGCTGCCTAAGAAACCCTCTTGTCGTTCTTCCTACAGCAGATTCCACAAACTTCCCATCCGGCCCCTGAAGCCAGCTCGTGTACAGAACAGCAGATTCGCCACATAGGTGAAGCTGTGGAAGCAAAAGTTGACCTTTGCACCTCTGCGAGAGAGCTAGCATGTTTTCCGAAAGACTCCTGTGAACATTGAACCAGGCTTGTGAAGCTACCCTAACAGCACTGGAAAACAAGACTCAGGTTCACCAGAAAAGTGCCATCTTTGGGACCGCAGCGCGAAGCCTACCGGGATTTGTAGTTCTAATTCGAACATCATACTATATTTCCCAGAAGGCAGCCGGGCTAGGAGCCTTGGCGCACCCGAGAGGCTGCAGTTCTCGGGAGAGCCGGCAGGGGACGCACGTACCTTACCACTGCCCTTCCCGCATGCTAATTGAGGTATTCTTTTTTTTTTTTTTTTTTTTTTTTTTTTTGTGGTACCGGGGATTGAACTCAGGGGCACTTAACCACTGGGCCACATCCCCAGCCCTTTTTTGTATTTTATTTAGAGACAGGGTCTCACTGAGTTGCTAAGTGCCTCGCCATTGCTGAGGCTGGCTTTGAACTCGCGATCCTCCTGTCTCAGCCTCCCAAAGTGCTGGGATTACAGGCGTGCGCCACCAGGTATTCTTTTTTTTTTTTTTTTTTTTTTTTTTCCTAGACGGGATCTTACTCAGTTGTTTCCCAGGCTGGTCCTGAACTCCTGAACTCAAGTGATCCTCTCGCCTCAGCTTCTTAAGTAGCTGGGACTATAGGCGTGCCACAACATCTGGCTTAATTGAGATGTACTTGAAGGTGTTCTGAGATATAAATGATGGAAGTGTTTTTTGGTTTGTTTGTTTTGGTACTGGGCATTGAACCTAGGAGCATTGTGCTTAGGGGAGCTTAACCACTGAGACAAATTCCTAGGTTTTGTTTGTTTGCTTGTTTTTGTTGTTTTGAGACAAGTTCTTACTAAGTTGCTTAGGGCCTCGCTAAGTTGCTGAGACTGGCCTCAAAATTGCCATCTTCCTGCCTCAGCCTCCTGCGCCGCTGGAATTACAGGTGTACAACAGGGCCAAGCTGATGGTAGATATTTTATAGATAAACATGGAAGCATGGTATAAATGTATGCCATAAATGTTTTGTTTGCTAATTAAGCCTCTGAAGAAAAAGAGGCTAACAAATAAGTGAGGCTAGCCCTGCCTAAGGAAAACCAGGGGCCCAGAAGCAATGGAGGGAAGGAGAGTTCAACAGTTAAGTGAAGCTGTGGCTGCTACTCACTCCTGCCACTTGCCAGTTGGACTAATAGTATCATTAAAAAGCCAAGTTTATGTTAGATTGAACCAATTCAAGTATTTACCAGCTTGCAAATCCTTTTGTTTTTAAACATTTTGTTTCAGTTGGACACTATATATTTATTTTGTTTTTATGTGATGCTGAGGATCGAACCCAGTGCCCCACACGTGCTAGGCCAGCACTCTACCACTGAGCCACAACCCCAGCTCCCCAGCTTGCAAATTCATTAGCTAAAGGTAAACTGTGAGAAAGCACTGAACACAAGCCACACACACACAAGAAAATTCTGTAGTAGTTTGGGTTGGGTTTTTTTTATTATTATTTTTTTTTTTTACTTGTAGATGGACACAATATCTTTATTTTTATTCATTTATTTTTATGTAGTGCTGCGGATCAAACCCAGGGCCTCATGCATGCGAGGCAAGCACTCTACTACTGAGCTACAACCTCAGCCTTCTGCAGTAGTTTTTAAGATCCCAAAGTAATCTCTTCATACAGACTCACGGTGTGTGTGTGTGTGTGTGTGTGTGTGTGTGTGTTTTACACAAACCCCAGCACCGTACTGGGGTTGGAATCTAAGGCCTCTTGCATGCTAGGCAAACACTTTATCACTGAGTTACACCTCCAGCTCCAGACTAGCAAGTTATTTGGATTTCTCGACTAAGAAACATGTGGAAACAGGGTGGTGAGCAATATGGGCACCGATGCTTCCTTTTTTATTTATTTATTTATTTTTTAAGTTGTAGTTGTACACAATACCTTTATTTTATTTATTTATTTTTATGTGATGCTGAGTATTGAACCCAGCGCCTTGCATGTGCTACATGAGCACTCTACCGCTGAGTCACAACCCCAGTCCAGAAATACTTCTTTGATGTCCAAAATTCTCTAAGTTGCCAAGCATAATGGACATGTGATAATCCCCTGCTTCTGCTCCCACCAGGCTACCTAATGTGCTATTCCTGAGATCCCCAGTGAGTTCCTAGTTGTCAAATCTTGAAGGAGCCTATAATCAAGGAGATAGCTAAAGATTGCGGTTAGCTGAGAGCCATAAAAGATGTTCTAGTTTCCACCTGATATTAATACATTATTCAAAAAATCTTTGTATGCCCGTGAACACTCTGTGACGCACCTGTAAGCTCAAGCTGTAAGCACTTGTCCTTGTTAAAGCTATATGTATATGTTGATCCAAGACGCAAAGAAAAGACCACCAACTCCAATTTTAAATTAAAGCAAGCTTATATTGTATACACACAAAGAGAGCTGGCCAGGGCTGCCCCTCCCAAACACTGGGCTTGGGGTCAGCCCCGCTCTCCGGAAAGACAAAGTTTTTATAGTTCAAAGAGTTACAAAAAATCTTGGGAACTTACAGCTAACAAGGTCAGATATGTGTAATTCAAAGCAAGTAGCAAACTAATATCTACATGGCATTGCATTCCAAGGAAAAAGGGGAGTAATAGTCAAACCCCACATCAAAAGTTTATGAGGCACCGTTAGTTTGAGAGAGAGAGAGAGTCGTTATCTGGTCAAGGAAAGCCAGGCCTGAGTGAGCTCAAGGCCCACTGGGCATGAATGCCAGACAATAAGCTCAAGCCAAATAAGAATCCTAGCATTTCATAGAAAACTGAAGTGGGCTTTTCATAACTTTTTTTAAAAATATTTTATTTATTTACTTTAGTTGTACACAATGCAATCATTTATGTTTACGTGGTGCTGAGGATCGAACCCGGGCTGCACGTGTGCGAGGCAAGCACTCTGCCGCTGAGCCACAATCCCAGCCCTTTTCATAACTTTTTGACAGGGTGGCTCCCAGTCTTAAGATGGAATTAGGCTGGTTTATCATTCCCCCCCCCTTTTTTTTTTCTTTTCAAATCTTTGAAAGGGAGTAATCCTATAGGCTAATTTTATCGATGGTACATAATAGAATTAAATTGAAGCCCAATAAACCGGAGCATATAGTTAATAACACATGGGACAATAACTAGTAAGAGAAGGATACAAATTATAGGACCTAAGAGAGAAGTTAACCATGGAAACCAATCTCCCAAGCCTAACCAATAATTACTCGTTTTAATTTTGTTAATCTCTTGTCTTATCTCATCTACCTGTTGTTGGATAACGTTAGAATAATCTGTAATATTCAAACAGCACATGTCTGGGAATTGTTGGCAACCCAAGTGATGTTTTAATAAAAGAAAATCAATAGCCGCTCTATTTTGTAACATTGAGGTTCAAAGTTTTTTCATCTCTTGATTAATTTTTGCCAAAACTTGTGCAGTAAGGTTAGCTGTTTTGCTAAAACTACAGGCTATTTTTGTGATTTCTCTTTGTATTTCTATAACTAGACCCGGAAGTGGCAAAAGAAAGGCTGCTGCGATTGCAGTGTCTAGTGGGTCTAGGAGGATTAAATTGTCATCGCAGTTGGAGGGCAGACTTCGGGCAATTTGGTGGGGAGCTGTCAGAGATGGCAGTAAAGGAAAGATCTGTCCAATAGAACAGATCCCAGAAAAGTTTGTAGGCAAAGCCTGGAAGGTTGCTTTATTACAAAGAAAAACCCATCCTGTTGGCAGTCGTTTGCCATTGGGTAGGGAGATATTTTGCTCAATAGAACAATTGGGGGGGGGATCGGGGAAGGATGCAATCTATGCATAAACAATGCTTTTGAATAACCAGTAAAGCTGGCAAAGCTGGCTCTGCATGGTATACTGGCCAGTCTTGCTGCGTTGCTCTATCACTAGTGACTTTAACATAGTCAGTATATTTTACAGATAGACCCATAAGATTGTTAGCTAGCAATTGATGGATGGAGTTTCCTTCTTGTACACAGAAGGAACTTTTGTCTATAGTGTCAACAGCCAATTGTAACTAAAAGTTTTGAGTAGTTACAGAATTTAGGGGACTCACAGAAACATCTACCTTTAAAGTAGCTTTTGAACAAACAGTATCTATTGGGGCCCCTTTTTTTAGCTTAGTACAGGAATACTGTCCTGAATCTTGAGGGTGAGCAGAGTATTTATAGATTTCAAAATTTATATTGTCTCCTCGAGATTGGTCTGTAAGATTTTTCCATGGTCCCTCCCTGAATACCTGACTAAAAATTTCTTGGTTATCTTTATACCATTTGATAGGGCCAATTACTGGATCTTGACAAGAGTAAGTACAATTTAGTATTAGTGGAGATCCTGCAATAGCAGGTCGTTTTTGGGCTACAGATGGGGTGCGAGGTTTGTTGAGGCCAGCATAGCTAAAACCCAAGGATACATGTATACTTTAACAGGCAAAAATTATTAGCATAATGTTTATAATAACAGGGAAAGTAATAAGAATCTAGTGACGAAATATTAAATTTTAGTAATTTTAACTTTAATAAAAGGCCCACGTTTAGTCACTTTCCACCTCTGGCTGCTGGATTTTCTTCCAGTGGGTTCTTCCTCCGTGGTTTCTGTAGGTGCCTTCTTTAGCTGTGAGTGATGGATCCAGGCAGGAATACCAGCAACTTTGACGGCAGTAGGAGTGCGGAGAATCACGATGTAAGGGCCCTTTCACCTGGGCTCAAGGCTGTTAGTTCTCAAACGTCGTATCAGCACAGCATCTCCTGGTTGGAATGAATGATCAGGCAGTCTGTGTCCAACGGGCTGAGCAGCCTGGACCTGGGGAAAGATCTTATCTATGATTAGTTGCAGCCCTTTGAGTGTTTCTGAGATTGGAATGTCTCCCACCAGATCTTGGTGTACTCTGGGAACCAAAGGTGGTGGCCGCCCATAAATTATTTCATAAGGGATAAATTTTTCCCAGTAAGGAATGCAACGGGCCCTTAAGAGAGCAAAAGGCAGGAGATCAACCCAGTTACCACCAGTCTCAAGTATTAATTTAGTCAAAGTTTTCTTTAATGTTTTATTTATCCTTTCTACCTTTCCTGAACTTTGAGGATGGTACATACAATGTAATTTCTAGTTTATATTAAGGGCTCTTGAAATTAATTGAGATAATTTGGCCGTGAAGGCCAGGCCATTGTCAGACCCCAAAGTTAGAGGAAGGCCAAATCTAGGAACAATCTCAGTTATTAGTTTTTTAACTACTATTTGTGCTGTCTCTGTTCGAGTTGGAAAGGCTTCTACCCAGCCTGAGACAGTTTCAACAAAGACTAACAAGTATTTATATCCATATAGTCCTGGTTTAATTTCAGTAAAGTCCAATTCCCAAAATTTACCAGGTACAGTACCTTGACTTCTGTTTCCCTGTGGAAGATGGTTCTTTTTAGCATTTACCTGTGCACATGTCATGCAGCGATTTGAGATGCTCTGGAGTATCCCTCGGTGTCCCGGGAACCAAACGTGGGGTGAAATTAGTTCTGAAGTCTTCTTGGGGGATAAATGCATTGCCTGATGAAGATCAGTTAACCATTTTCTTCCTAAAAGCTTGGGCATGCAGATTTTCCCATCTGGGAGAGTCCACCAGCCGTGACAGTTTTGTTGGGCTCCCATAGAGGAGTATAAGTTTATCTCTTCAGTAGTGTATGAAGGAGTTTCTTCCTCAATTTTAACTGGGAGTTTTGGGCAATTTGAGAGTTTAAGAATAGTTTGGCATTTTGACTCCCCAAGGGCTATTTCCCTGGCTGTTTGATCGGCCAAGTTATTACCTTGGGTCTGGGGGCTATTGTCTTTACGGTGTCTAGGCCAGTGGATAATAGCCAGTTTATCTGGCAACCAGATAGCCTCCAGTAATTGAAGGATTTCTTGTTTATTTTTGATAGTCTTTCCATCTGAAGTTAAAAATCCCCTTTGTTTGTATATCTGCCCATGCACATGTACTGTAGCAAAAGCATAACTGCTGTCCGTGTAAATGTTTACCCGTTTTCCTTCTGCCCATCTCAATGCCTGTGTTACTGCAATGATTTCTGCTTTTTGGGCTGATGAGCCTCTGGGCAAAGCCTGTGCCCAGATAATTTCTTTTTGGCCCGTAACTACTGCCGCTCCCACATACCTTATTCCATCCCAGACATAACTGCTACCATTGGTGTAAAGGTCTGCGTCTTGCGAAACAGTCTCAGATCTTGATGGAGAGTTTCATCAAAGATAGTGGGGGAATTTTAAATCCCTGAGGTAGTCGAGTCCAGGTCAGTTGTCCCGATATCCCCATTTCCAAATCCGTCCATTCGAAAGCGAAGATAGGCTGACTCAGTTTTGACAAAGGGATGGAGAAAAATGCATCTTTTAAATCTAATACAGTATAAACTATATGTTCTGGTGGCAACAAACTGAGCAAAGTGTAGGGGTTAGGGACAGTTGGGTGTATAGTTTCTACCTGTTTGTTCACTTCCCTTAAGTCCTGTACTGGTCTGTAATCTTGAGTCCCAGGCTTTTGGACAGGCAACAAGGGGGTGTTCCAAGGCGATTGACATCTAATTAGTATCCCCACTTCTAGGAGAGGCCTGATGTGGGTTTTAATTCCTTTTTTGGCTTCAAAACTGATGGGGTATTGTTTAACCCGGATGGGCATAGCCCCAGATGTTAGTTGTATTACAACTGGTGGCACATGCTCAGCTAGCCCTGGAGGGTTATCCTCAGCCCAAACTGTAGGAATTTCTTGAATTAATAATTTCTCCCATTTTCCTTCTGAAGTTTGAATAGGATTTTGAAAAAGCAGATACTCCTCACTTAATGGGCAGGTTATAGTTAGGGCCTTTGCAGGATTCCCCAATTCTAATGTAGGCATATCTCCAGAAAATGAAATAGTTGCCTGAAGTTTGCTTAAAAGGTCCCGTCCCAGCAACGGGAAAGGGCATTCAGGGATAACAATGAAAGAGTGAGTTACAGTTCCTCGTCCTATGTTAACAGTCCGGTCTGTAGTCCATTTATACTTTTTAATTTTTCCTGTTGCCCCTTGCACTTCCATGGTTTCATTAGTGAGGGGTCCTATGGGCTTCTGTAACACCGAATGTGACGCTCCTGTATCCACTAGGAAATTTACAGGTTGGCCCCCAATTGAGAAAGTTACCATGGGCTCTCGGGAGCCTAGTTTGAAAGAGCCATGGCCCCCCTATTTTTCTAAAGTTAAAACTGGTTTTGGCTGAGGAGCTCTGGCCTGTGATCAGGGCAATCTCTTCGGATTACATTGGGGGCATTCATTTTTCCAATGTCCAATTTCTTTGCAATAAGCACACTGGTTTTGTAGCAGGGAAGACCGCTTTTTGTCTCTGTTGTATGTGGTCTGCCTTTGTCTAGGATTTGAGGTTTCAGAAGCCTGTAATGTGGCCACTGTGGCCCTGTTTACTTTCCTTATCAGTAGATCATCTCGGCTATCTCTACTTTCAAACACCTTTTGGGCTATTTCCAATAATTCTGACCTGGTTTTTCCTGCAAAACCATCTATCTTTTGAATCTTTTTATGGATGTCTGGGGCTGACTGAGTCACAAAAGCCAGATTAATTGCCTTGAGGCTTGTAGGGTCCTCAGGGTCTATAGGAGTATATAGACGGTATGCCTCCAGGAGGCGCTCGAGAAACGCTGAAGGCGACTCATCTGGCCCCTGTTTTACATCTGCTACCTTAGAAAGATTTGTGGGTTTTCGAGCTGCCCTCTTAAGGCCCTCTAACAGAGTCTGGTGGTACTCACCGAGTGTTCTCCTACCTTCTGTTGTCCCATAGTCCCAGCTTGGTCTTCTCCTAGGTAAAGCTCGTTCAATCACTTCTGTTTTTTCGTCGCTTGTAAGAGCACTTATCCCAGGCAGTGCTTTAGCCACTTCTGCCAGGATTCGCTCCCTTTCCTCCGTGGTGAAGAGAGTATGGAGAATCTGTTGACAGTCATCCCAGGTGGGGAGGTGATTAAAGAAAACGGAATCAACCAGAGAAATCAAGGAACTAGGATCCGTGCTAAAAGGGGGATTCTGGTTTTTCCAGTTATAAAGGTCTGTTGTGGAAAATGGAACATACACATAGCGACCTTCTGGAATCTGGTGGAGAGGAAGAATGGGGGCCGGAGTCGGCTCCACTTCAGGGATATTAATAGAAATGGAGCCAGCAGGCCGGCCAGGGGAAGCAACTGAGTCAGGCCTTCCATAAGGGTGGCCCTGTCGGGTATGGGGAGGAGAAAGAACAGGGGCTGGCTCCTTTGGGAAGACTAGAGTTGGAGGAGTGGTTGAGTGGGGCGATTGAGGAAGCGGTTGAGGGGAGGGAGAGGGAGATGGTGGAGTAGTTAGTGGAGCAGCTGCGACTGCACCCGCGGCAGGAGGATAAAGAGGAGCCGAAGCATATGGGGGAAGGAGGGAATCCACCGGAGAGTCCTGTAGGACAGGGCTCTTAGAGGATTTATGGTTTGTTTTTGAGGGACCCTGGGGAGTTCTCCCAGCCATAACCAGGGCTTGCCCTCCCTGTCCGTTCCGGACCATCCAAACCTTCATCCAGGCGGGGGAATTAGTTGTTGCTTCCGCCCAGGGTAGAATATATCCTATTTGATCTGGGTGGCCAGGATTACCAAGAGTGATGTTAGATATAGCCCATGTCACTTGGGGATCAAAGGTGCCCTCAGGGGGCCAGCCGACTCCGAAGGTGGGCCATTCTATCTCACAGAATGTTCGGAGGCGTTTCTTGGTGATGGGATAATCATAATCCTGCTTAACAAAATGGGGATAAAGTTTGTCAAAATTCCTTAAAACACAGTTCAAAGGAGTATCAGGCTTACTTGTCTTATTACCCATGTTGTTCAATTTTTTTACATTTACAACAGAGAAGACACACAATGAGAAAGCAGAAAACAAAAACAACAAAACAAAACAAAACAAAAAACAGAACACAGGACAATACACAAAAGAACAAGAACCAGGCGCCAAACCAACCAGGGAGCAGTGCAACGTCTTGCTAATGCTCCGGACAGGAGTGCGTATGTGCCTCGTCAGGCACCTCTCTGTCCCCAGTGGGAATTCCCGACCAGAACCAGAAAGCAGTGTGACCTTTCGCTACTGCCCTGGACAGGAGTGTATGTGCCTCGCCAGGCACCTCGCTGTCCCAAGAAGAGATCTCAAAACCAGATACCAGATGTTACTAGGGCGCCACTTACCTGTGGAGGTTTTTTCCACTGGATGCTTGCTAATTTTTGATGCGGCAGTTCACTCCAGTAGTCCGAAGGACTGAAGGCACACCCTGGGGCCTTGGAACGTCTCAAGGTGCGCACCCCCTAGGGTAGCACTTCGCCCCGGAGTCCCAGAGCGAAGGTCCGGCTTCAGAATTTGTAGTGGTCTGAATCTCGCTGCGGCCTCCAAAAATGTTGATCCAAGACGCAAAGAAAAGACCACCAACTCCAATTTTAAATTAAAGCAAGCTTATATTGTATACACACAAAGAGAGCTGGCCAGGGCTGCCCCTCCCAAACACTGGGCTTGGGGTCAGCCCCGCTCTCCGGAAAGACAAAGTTTTTATAGTTCAAAGAGTTACAAAAAATCTTGGGAACTTACAGCTAACAAGGTCAGACGTGTAATTCAAAGCAAGTAGCAAACTAATATCTACATGGCATTGCATTCCAAGGAAAAAGGGGAGTAATAGTCAAACCCCACATCAAAAGTTTATGAGGCACCGTTAGTTTGAGAGAGAGAGAGTCGTTATCTGGTCAAGGAAAGCCAGGCCTGAGTGAGCTCAAGGCCTGGGCATGAATGCCAGACAATAAGCTCAAGCCAAATAAGAATCCTAGCATTTCATAGAAAACTGAAGTGGGCTTTTCATAACTTTTTGACAGGATGGCTCCCAGTCTGCAGGAGCCCTGTTTGGGGATTGACTTGAATTGCAGTTGACTATGAGCCGTGGAGATTTGGCCATTGTCGCCACCCGTAGTCTCACGGGATTTGTTGCGGGATCTCGAGTGACTTGGCCGAAATTGCTGATCGGGTCAGCGCCATTTTTAGTGGTGTGTTTGGCGTGAGTTAGTCGTTGTTAGAACCAGAGAGAAAAGTTATCAGAATAAAAAGCTGTTTGTCTCCAGTTTGCTTCTGAAGTTCTTCCCGTGGCTCCGTTGCTCCAAGCGCTTCAGGCAACTACAGGTGGCGGCCCGTACGGGGAACTTCGGAGCGGACAGGTAAGAACTGAAAGGTCTCTAAAGATGGGTTCGAATATAACTGAATCCCAAGTGATAGAGGCTATGCAAAGACTCCTTGATATACCTGACTCTGTTCTCAGTGAGGAGTATATAGACAAAAGTGAAAGTGATCAAAAAAGTGTAGATTCCACTGGGCCAACTGAGACCAGTAAAGAGAGTATTAGAAGAGACCCAAAAATGACAAAAATTCAAGCTATTAAAGCTATTCGGGAGTTATTGGCGAAAGCTGAAGGATACTTGCTCTCACTGGAACCTGGGCCTCAGGATATTGCTGTCAGTGAAATTAGCAGTGGTGAGGAATCTAGTAAAAGTGATCCTGAGAAAATGAGGAAAAAGAAATTTAAAAAGACCAAGAAAAAGGTCCGTCAGGCAGAGGAGTCACTTGTGTCCTCTACTCCCCCATGGGTGGAATCCATTACAGAAAATATGAAGGGTATTACTAGGCATTTGCATACCCTAGAAACAGAAATAAAAAGTCTTTCTGATCGCTTATGCGCTCTCGAGGACAACTCACAGATACATTGGGAACCGCCAGCATATGAAAAGAAAAATGGACAGAGTGTCCATCAGTCAGTAGATTTCAAAACAATAAAAAATCTCAAAGAGGCAGTAATGACTTATGGGCCCCAAGCTCCTTTCACGTTGAGTATGCTGGAGTCCCTTAACACCTTTAGCTTAACCCCCTCAGACTGGAAAAGTCTATGTAAAGCAACATTAAGCGGGGGGCAATTCTTGGTTTGGCGATCGCAATTCCAAGAACTTTGTATAGAAACGGCTAAAAGAAATGCGGCTGCAGGGTTTGAAAACTATAATATAGACATGCTCACAGGAGAAGGGCAATTCGCAGACTTACAGGCTCAAACAGATTATGACCCAGATGTATATGCTCAGATAAATGCAGCTGCCTTAGAGGCATGGAAAACTGTACAAGGACCTGGGGATCTACAAGGTAGCTTGTCAAAAGTGATTCAAGGACCTAATGAGCCGTATGCCGACTTTGCTGATCGACTTTTGAGAACTGCAGGTAGTGTGTTTGCAGATGTTGACCAAGCTATGCCATTAGTTGTTCAATTAGCTTATGAAAATGCAAATAAATGGTGCCAAGCAGCCATCAGGCCATGGAGAACTAAAAAGGATCTTTCCGTATATATACAACTATGTAAAGATATAAATGACGCCTTTGTCACAGGAAATGTGATTGCAGCCTCAATGAGAGGTGCTTCCTCTCGAAATTTCACAAAGGCTAAACGTAGATATTATAATCAATCAGGATATTCCAGGCAAAATTATCATAATCAATCAGGCAATTCTAGGCAAAATCCCAAAAGAGAAATAAGACCAAGCTCATATCGTGCCCCAGGCCGCTGCCCCAGGTGTAAAAAGGGAAATCATTGGGCCAATAAATGCCATTCAAAATTTGACATCCATGGAAATCCTTTGTTCAGGAATTCAAAAAACGGGGCACGGGGCCCAATACCCCGGGGCCCACAAATGTACGGGGCATTGCAGAAGGAGTATCCTCAAGCATCCACTCAGATGCTTCCCCGACACAATCCCTACTACCCATCCACTCCCTCGCCAGAGGAACAAGAGGAAATGCAGGATTAGACCTCTGTTCCACCGCCCGAATAGTGTTAACACCTGAAATGGGGGTTCAACTGATTCCCACAGGAGTCAGGGGACCTCTTCCCTCAGGGACTGTAGGACTTATTATCGGGCGTAGTCCTAAAAGCTTATTAGGTTTGCAAGTGACCCCAGGTGTAATAAACTCAGACTACAAAGGGGAAATAAAAATAATGCTTAGCTCACCCCAAAGTATAACTTCTGTTAATCAAGGAGATAGAATTGCTCAGTTGCTTCTCCTTCCCAATTTACATAATTCATTTAAAATGGGTATGCCTCAAGAAGGGAACAATAGAGGATTTTGTTCCACTGACTCAAGTCCCATGGCTTGCTGGGTTCGAGACTGTTCAAGGAGGCCTATGTGTAAAATAAAAAATCCAAGGAATAGAAATGGAGGGATTAATAGATACTGGAGCTGACTCTTCCATTATTAATTTACGCCAATGGCCCAAGCACTGGCCTCTGCAAAAAGCTTCAACCAGTTTAAGAGGCTTGGGATATAATAACCTCCCAGATAAAAGTGCAGTAATTTTAAAATGGGAGGATGATGAAGGCCATAAAGGAACATTTCAGCCTTATGTTTTACCTAATCTACTGGTTACTTTATGGGGAAGAGATATTTTGCAACAAATGGGAGTACACCTTGCAACCAAGCCTGCAGATGTTAAATGTGAAAACCTACAGGGTAATCTTAACCATAAAAGAACTCATTATCAAAAAGTACAGAGTAATCTTAACCCTAAAAGTAATCATTGTCATAAAGGAAAAAGATATTTTTTTTCGGGGCCACTGAGAAAATAATTTTGAAAATACCATGGCTTTCTGATAAGCCAGTGTGGGTCCCTCAGTGGCCCCTATCTAAAGAGAAATTACAAGCGGCCCACCAATTAGTTCAGGAACAATTAGAAGCAGGTCATATAGAACCTTCCACCTCTCCCTGGAATTCCCCCATATTTGTGATCAAGAAAAAGTCAGGAAAATGGCGATTGTTACATGATCTTAGACAAATCAATAAAACCATGCAAGTTATGGGGCCTACTCAACCTGGACTTCCTAGTCCCGTAGCTATTCCAAAAAATTTCCATCTTATTACTCTTGATATAAAGGATTGCTTCTTTTCTATTCCCCTACATCCTCTGGATGCCCCCAGGTTTGCTTTTTCCGTTCCTTCTATGAACAATAATGGCCCTGATCAGAGATATCAATGGAAGGTTTTACCACAGGGAATGGCTAATAGCCCCACCATATGCCAAATATATGTGGACAAGGCTATCCAACCCATTAAAAATAAATATCCAAACCTCATGTGTCTACATTACATGGATGATATTTTATTGGCCCACCCTAATCAAAAAATCTTATTTAATATATTCAGTGATGTGGTAGAAAATTTAAAAAAATATGGACTATATATAGCAGAAGAAAAAGTTCAAACCAGATCTCCCATATTATATTTAGGATTTAAAATCATGGATACTTTTGTTAGACCCCCAAAAATTTTAATAAATAAAGAACATTTGACCACCCTCAATGATTTCCAAAAACTACTGGGAGACATTAATTGGCTTCGCCCTACACTAAATCTCACTACTGGCCAACTAAAACCTTTATTTGACATCCTTCGTGGAGATCCTGATCCATCTTCACCACGAACATTGACTCCTGATGCTAGGAAAGCTTTAAAGTTAGTAGAAAAAGCCATCGAAGGAGCTCATTGTGATAGATTTGATTTAACTCAACCGCTGATGTTGATTATTATTTCTTCACAATATACACCCACAGGAGTATTTTGGCAACAAGGGCCTTTATTATGGATACATTTGCCCGTCTCTCCTAAAAGTATAATTGAATCTTATACCTCCATGGTGGCTAAACTTATTCTTCAAGGACTTAAGACTTCTACTAAAATATTTGGCATTCACCCTGCTACTATTATTACTCCCTATTCATCATCACAGATTGAATACTTATGCTTCAATGATAATGATTGGGCTATAGCTAAATGCTCTACTTCTGCAAATTTTGATAATCATCTTCCTAAGTCCCCTATATTATCTTTTTGTATTAATCATCCTATTATATTTCCACAGGTAATAAAAAATCAACCTATTCCTAAGGCATTTAATGTATTTACAGATGGGTCCTCAAATGGTACTGCTACAGTAGTCACTAAAAAAGAAAATATGACTTACATAACTGCACACAAATCAGCTCAACTAGTGGAATTGGAAGCTGTGGTAAGAGCTCTGGAAAATTTTAGGGACCAGCCCGTAAACATTTTTTCAGATAGCCACTATATTGTACAAGCCGTCCCAAAATTAGAGTTAGCAGGACCAATAGCACCTCATACTCCAGCCTTTAAATTGTTTTATCAAATACAAAAACTTTTGTGGGCAAGAAAAGAACCCCTATTCGTAGGCCATATTAGAGCACATACTAATTTGCCTGGTCCCCTCCATGAAGGTAATCAAAAGGCTGATGAACTTACAAAAACAGTATTTATACTTTCAGCGCTACAACAAGCTACTTTATTTCACTCCCAGTTTCATGTCAACAGCACCACCTTGCAACGTAGGTTTAAAATCACAAAGGAGCAAGCCAGAACAATTGTAAAAGATTGTAAATCTTGTATGACACATTTGCCCAATCCTCATTTCGGCGTTAACCCTAGAGGATTGATGCCCAATCATTTGTGGCAGATGGATGTTACTCATGAGCCAAGTTTTGGAAAATTGCGATTTATTCATGTGACCATAGATACATGTTCAGGCATGATTTTTGCTTCCTTACATTCTGGAGAAAAAGTTAAAGATGTTACATCTCATTGCTTGCAAGCTTTTGCTGCATTGGGCATCCCCAAAATGCTTAAAACAGATAATGGCCCCGCATATACGTCCTCATCTTTCAAAGAGTTTTTGCGCAAAATTCAATATATCCCATAAAACAGGCATCCCATACAATCCTCAGGGTCAGGGCATTATTGAAAGAGCAAACCGAACACTGAAAATTATGTTATTAAAACAAAAAGAAGGAAATTGGAAAAGTCCTAAGGACAGATTGGCAGTTGCCCTGTTTACCTTAAATTTTTTAACTTTAGACTCTAATGGTTATTCTGCTGGAGACAGACATTGGAATCCACACCAACAACATAAACCTTTGGTTTACTGGAAGGATGTTCTTTCAGGTACATGGAAGGGTCCAGATCCAGTATTAATTTGGGGAAGAGGATCTGTTTGTGTTTTTCCAAAAGACGAATCCTCTCCAATATGGATACCATCTAGATTAATAAAACAGGTACCACATCAAAATGATCAAGATGAAGTTATTGAAGAATCAAGATTAATAAAAAAGGTACAAAATCAAGAGGACCAAGATGAAGGTATAGAATGATTCCCTCAAAAGAGTCCTTCAAAATATTTCACAACTTAAGTGTCATTTCTCCCGGCCGGGACGAGGAGATCTCTCTTTAGTGTGCACACAATTGTATTTTTTTTTTCTTTTTATACATGTCTTTATGTCTGTACATTTGTCTATATTTCATGTTAATGTGACGTCACAAATATATGTTTGTATGTTTGTTTGTCCAGTGTGACGTCACATAGAACAAAGCGCTTATGAAAAAGAAAATATATATATATATGGATCCAAATAACTTTAATTCATTTTAGGTTTAGAGTATTCAATTTAGGTAAATAATTTTATAAATGAAGGTACTTTCAATTTTGATTTATAGGTGTCCCTGGGACTTCTCTTTAGCAAACAATATGACTAGTGCTATATAACCTGATATTTTGGTGTTTTGACTTAAGATTGTTTATTTGTTATTAACTTCATTTGTTTAATAGCTCATTAATTTCAATTATCTCAACAGGTAAAAGATTGCTCTGTATACAGAGACTCAAGGGTTCCAGCTAACAAATTATTTCTCTAAAGTGCCTTTACCTTTTCTTTAATCTATCTTTAATGCAGTAATTACCCTCAGTCTTTCTTTGTTTTGTTCTAAATATGATATTTTTCCAACTTATGTTTGTAGAAGCTCAACCAGCGATGTGTGTGAACAAAAATCAACTTTAATTTTCTAATCTAATTATTCTATTTTGTAGTTTGACAACTCGCCTCTTGACTCAGTGCTGCAATAGCACTGCCTTTCCTTTAATAATTGATGCTTGAGTTTCTAGGTAGCGGGCCCTGAAGATTTGCCGGTGGCATTGTCTAAACATAAAAAAGACGTCTGCTGCTACAGCTGCAGGGATCGCGGCCGCCGCAAGCATCCCTGCTGCTCAAACATCAAACAACCTCACCAACAGTGTGGCCTCTGCTCTACATGCATGGGGCCTCCTACATCAACATGTTACAACAAATGGACATTTTGATCTTTCATTGTTTGGGACTTTACGGGACAATGCCTTGCGGGTATTTGTCTAGAGAATTCAGTGTGTTACTTGTTGGAACTTAGGGCAGCTGATTTGTTTAAACAATTTGATATGCTATGCAATTTGGCTCATCACCAAAAGGCTTGTCGCCTTAAAGCCGCAACATCTCCTCACAATTGGACGGCTGTTAGTCATCATATATAGTCGATCCTAAAGGGCTCCATTGGATGGCTGGTTAGCCAATGACGGGTAAGATCCCCAGAGGGGGACAACCTAAGACAGGCACAGTCGCACGGGACAGTCTCATGTGGCCGACATATCAACCTAAGACAGGAGTCAAAGGCACAGCCTTGATTATCCGATGACGGGTAAGAATGTTGGTTGCACATAGACGTCCTAGAGCATTACCTCTTTTAAAACAAAAAGGGGGAAATGCAGGAGCCCTGTTTGGGGATTGGCTTGAATTGCAGTTGACTATGAGCCGTGGAGATTTGGCCATTGTCGCCACCCGTAGTCTCACGGGATTTGTTGCGGGATCTCGAGTGACTTGGCCGAAATTGCTGATCGGGTCAGCGCCATTTTTAGTGGTGTGTTTGGCGTGAGTTAGTCGTTGTTAGAACCAGAGAGAAAAGTTATCAGAATAAAAAGCTGTTTGTCTCCAGTTTGCTTCTGAAGTTCTTCCCGCGGCTCCGGTGCTCCGAGCGCTTCAGGCGGCAACAAGGAGGGTGACAGGAAATGCCCCAGGGAAGGAGGAGGACCTCCTCAGAAAGCTAGGAATGACCTGAATCCATCAGGGGGCAGTTAGTAACAAACTCAAACCCCAGAAACAGACTCCCCAGCACAGAGAGGGGAGCATTTTTGAGAGGCAGGCAGAGGATGTGCCTAAATGGGTGTGGCTTTTATTCTCACATGTAAGTGGAAGTGCTTATGAAGCTGTGGGTACAGATGGGCCTAAACTAGAACTTATTTCACTCCTCAAACCTGTTCTGCTTGTTTCCCATCTTGGTGAATGGTACTTTCAATCACTCAAAAAGTCTTTCTAAGCTGGGCATGGTGGCGTACTCCTATAATCCCAGAAGCTCAGGAGACTGAGGCTGGAGGATCACAGGTTCAAAGCCCGCCTCAGCAACTAGGTTGCTTACATCCTTGCTTACTATAAGCAACCCAGTGAGACCCTGTCTCTAAATTTAAAAAATTAAAAAAGGACTGGGTATGTGGCTCAGTGACTAAGTGCCCCTGGGTTCAATCGCTGGTACCAAAAAAAAAAAAAAAAAAAAAAAAAAAAGTCTTCCTAGACTCCTTCCTTCCTTCTCATATCCTTTGCCATTGCAGTAGCATAAGTCCTATCACTTCCTAATTAATAGTAATACTTTTTTCTTGAAAGTGTGTGGTGCTGGGGATTGAATCCAGGGGTGCTCTACCACTGAGCTACATCCCCAACCCATTTTATATATATATATATTTTTTAAATATTTATTCATT